>JARJEB010033582.1:0-11895 GCA_030264535.1 Liometoxenus newtonarum | reverse complement strand
AAATACTTAAAAATACTTAAAAATACTTAAAAATACTTAAAAATACTTAAAAATACTTAAAAATACTTAAAAATACTTAAAAATACTTAAAAATACATAAAAATACTTAAAAATACTTATAAATACTTAAAAATACTTAAAAATACTTAAAAATATTTAAAAATACTTAAAAATACTTAAAAATACTTAAAAATACTTAAAAATACTTCAAAATACTTAAAAATACTTCAAAATACTTAAAAATACTTAAAAATACTTAAAAATACTTAAAAATACCTAAAAATACTTAAAAATACTTAAAAATAGTTTGCAATTTCATTGGCGAACCGTCCTTTACTTCTTAATGTCATTTACTGCCACTCTAGAGAAACTCAGAAATTTAGATAAAGATATTTGGCCTAGTTGGCCTGATGACAAAAACTGAATAAGCAAATGGTACAATAGTATGGAATGAAGTGAGATGAAGATATTAGGCATAATCAGCCTTATTTAAAACAATTAACTATAACTCAATTGTTTTCATTTAAGCTGCGCAAAACCGATACTTAATTTGCTACCTTACATATTTTTCATTGTTCAAATTCAAAACATTGACATGCAATATACATAAATAATTAATTTATGGATACATAAAGATAGCGGCAACAAGATCTGCATCCATTAATTGTATGATCACAATAAAGGCATCAACATGTTGATCCTATTCTTGTTTCTTCAAGTGGCTGTTGTTCTTAGCCAAGCTCCGCGAAAGCACCAACGTAAAATTGTCGGAGGAATTCGAACAGAAATCGAAGATCATCCTCACCAAGCGTTCATTGCTGTAATATTCACGAAAGACAGACAAGGATGTGGAGGCTCCATAATAGACCGTACGACAATATTGACGGCAGCGCACTGTATTATCAGTCCAAGGCTTGGCTATTATCTAAACTCATACATTCGCGTCGGATCAACGAACAAATTAAAAGGTGGACAAAAGATTGATGTACTCATAGCGATTCCACATCCTGATTTTAATACGCACACTTTGTGGAACGATATTGCAATTTTAAAATTGGCTAAAAGTATTAAATACGATTATTACGTTCGGCCGATTGCTTTAGCGAATTTTATTCCACCGGTTGGCTCTAGGGTTTCCGTGGCTGGATGGGGTGCACGCGCTGAAGCTGATGTTAAAACTCCAAGACTTCTTTATACTTTAGAGATGACAATCATTCAAAAGAAGCTGTGCAAAGAAATGTATAAAGGTTTTGTTCCAATTCATCGGAATACTTTTTGTGCTGGAAACGTTGCGGGTGGAAATGATACATGTCAAGTAAATATCAATATACAAGAATTTTTTTTGCAATAGTCAATACACAATTTATTGTAGGGTGATTCTGGCGGCCCTGTCCTCCACCAAGGGCAACAAATTGGCTTAGTATCATGGGGTGACGGATGCGGGCGCAAAGGGAAAGTTGGAATTTATGTCGATGTCACCAAATATTTTGTGTTTATACTGAGAACTATGAGATTTTACCAAAAATTATATCTGTAAAATATACTCCATCAAAGGATATTAATGTCGAAGAATTGTCACAAAGACCAAATTATAATAAACTTATCATGTCACCGCACACAACTTCTTCAATTACGCCTTACTGATTAACATTTTCATCTAAATCCACGAAAGCTGTTGAAATCTTACTTTTTCCAATTATTTCCTACACTTAATTTAAGGCAGCTGTGGCCGAGTGGGAAGAGTCTTCCCATGAGCTCATCCGCACTGCTCAGCTCCAAATGCCAACTCAGCTGAGTATATCAGCTGATCAGCTCACCAGAAAAAGCTGAGAAGAAACGTGATCAAAACATAACCTTTTGACAGTGAGTGAGCAAAAAAATGACTTAAGTGAGCCGATTCCCGATTCCCACAAACCGAATCAGCTCTAGAGTAAGTTTCGGGTAAGTATGTTATATTTTTAAATAATTTAAAACTCCTCATAAATGTGGAAAACATACATTTAATTTATAATTTTGCATAAATTTATGTATGTGACAGTAAAAAGTTGGATTCAACCTCAAACTGTCACCGCACACAACTTCTTCAATTACCCATTTCTGATTAGCATTTTCAACTAAATCCACTAAAGCTGTTGAAATCTTACTTTTTCCAATTATTTCCTACACTTACTTTAAGGCAGCTGTGTTCGAATGTCTTCCCATGAGCTCATCCGCACTGCTCAGCTTCAAATCCTAACTAAGCTGAGTATATCAGCTGATCAGCTCACCAGAAAAAGCTGAGAAGAAACGTGATCAAAACATAACCTTTTGACAGTGAGTGAGCAAAAAAATGACTTAAGTGAACCGATTCCCGATTCCCACAAACCGAGTCAGCTCTAGAGTAAGTTTCGGGTAAGTATGTTATATTTTTAAATAATTTAAAACTCCTCATAAAAGTGGAAAACATACATTTAATTTATAATTTTGCATAAATTTATGTACGTGACCGTAAAAAATTGGATTCAACCTCAACGTGTCACCGCACACAACTTCTTCAATTACTCCTTTCTGATTAACATTTTTATCCAAATCCACTAAAGCTGTTGAAATCTAGTATTTTTTGCCAATTATTTCCTATACTTAATTTAAGGCCGCTGTGGTCGAGTGGGAAGAGTCTTCTCATGAGCGAACAGATTGCAGGAAGAGAGTGGTCAATCTGTTTGCTCATTCGCACTGCTCAGCTCCAAATCCCAACTCAGCTGAGTATATCAGCTGATCAGCACACCAGAAAAAGCTGAGAAGAAACGTGATCAAAACATAACCTTTTGACAGTGAGTGATCAAAAAAATGACTTAAGTGAGCCGATTCCCGATTCCCACAAACCGAGTCAGCTCTAGAGTAATTTTCGGGTAAGTATGTTATATTTTTAAATAATTAAAAATCCTCATAAATGTGAAAAACGTATATTTAATTGTGCCCGTAAAAAAGTTGGATTCAACCTCAACTTGGTTAATTGTTAATAAAACGACCCAATTGTTGTTGTACCAACGCAAAAATAAAATTATATTACTCAGAAAATTATTTTAATGTGCGTATAAACTTAAGTAGCTAAAGTCGGTTAACCGTCAAAAAATTGATTAAATAGCCATCACAATCCGCCTCTACTTTCATTAATAAATCAGTGATCGCATCGTCAATATATCAATATGTTGATCTTACATTTATTTCTTCTTATAGTATCGTTTTCGTATGGCCAGAAAACCCAACGAAAAATTGTCGGAGGCCTTCTAACAGATATCAAAAAGTACCCCTACCAGGCATTCCTTTCTGTAGACTTTACGAAGGAAACCCAAGCATGCGGCGCATCAATTATTGACGAAACAACATTATTGACGGCTGCTCATTGTATCATTAGTCCGGCATTTGGAAAATATGTAAGCTCATTCGCTCGTGTTGGATCAACGGATAAGTTTACTGGTGGACAAGTGATCAATGTAAAAAGAATCATTCCGCATCCACGTTTTAGTGCTGAAGACGTTAATTACGACATTGCTGTCTTAAAATTAGGAGAGAAGATTCGGTACAATGGAAATGTACAGCCGATTTCTTTAGCTTCTAGTGTTCCGCCGGCTGGCAGTTTGGCTTTCATTGCTGGATGGGGTGCACTCCGAGAAGGTGCTGATGGCACTGCGAGAAAACTTCGTGCTTTGGACATGCCTATAATTTGCAAAGAAGATTGTAAACAGATTTATAAAGGTGTGGTACAAGTGGTACAACTTTCGAAGTTGATTTGATTCACTTCGATAATAATGTAGTTTTTTAGGTATATTAAACGTTCACAAATATACGTTTTGTGCTGGACACTTAGGTGGTGGCTATGACACATGTCAAGTGAGTATTGGTCAATAGTCGTCAGTAACAGTCTTATTTTGATTTTGCATTTGCCTTGAGTCAAATGAGTTTAGGTAACTTAACCTTACCTAAACGCTATCTTCGGTACGGGAGGAAATTTTAGAAGAATTCCTTTTTTTGATCAGTAACAACTTTATAATCGATTTATTGAATAAAATTGTAGGGTGATTCCGGTGGTCCAGTCATGTATAATGGAAAACAGATTGGCATAGTTTCGTGGGGTGAAGGATGTGCCCGTAAAGGAAAAGTTGGAATTTATACCGATGTCTCCAAATTTACAGACTTCATTGAGGAAAATATGTAAAGTTTCATATATATATTTATGTGTTACCAAGCGCGGAGTAAATATAAAATAAAAAATAGGTATCGTTTGCATCAAAAAAAAATTGCCTTGATTTTTGAAATAAATATAATTAACTTGAAGAAATAAGGGCAATAAGTTAACTTAAATTGGAACTTCCCGCTTATTTCTTCAAGTTATTGTAAAACTATCTGCTCAGAAAGAGGGGAACCCCAATTAATGCTTGCAACTCCAGTAAAAGATCTTTAATGGTAATTGAGCGGCTACGACCGGTTTCTTACCTATTGATCGAAACCGGTCGCAGCCTCTCAATTACCATTAAACAACTTTTGCTGGAGTTGCAAGCCCTATCGACATTCTTTCCTAATATGGACATGACAGCAACTTTTCTCTTTCGGCTGTTATGAAATGTCACATTTTCGCCATAGCGAATTAGATGGAAATTTGAGAATTGCACATAGCCATCCGTATGAACAAAAAGTGAACAGTCAAAACTAACTTTCCTATCTTATTAAGTAAACTATTATGTATTATCCGACTTTTCAAGTATTTACATGATAACAATACTTTCCTTATTAATACTCACCGTGCTCGATAATCTTTTAATTGAATATTTTATTGGTTTCATTTGATTGTGCTATTGTATATACGATTATTTATGATTATTCGTCCGCAAATCAATAAATAGAAGTGCAACAAAATCAATTTACATTCTGCTATCACAATATCAACATCGTAATAATGTCAATGTTTCTGCTGTTGATCCTGAATATGTGCATAGCGGAACTTGCATGTCTTCGTTGTCCACCAAGACGTGGGTATGATCGTGAACCTGGACACAAAGTTCATCAACGTCGGAAAATTATCGGTGGTCGCGAGGCAGAAATCAAAGAATTCCCTTACCAAACATTAATCTGTGTAATCTACACAGAAGAAATGCTACTTTGTGCCGGATCCATATTGGATGAAACCACAATATTGACTGCAGCTCATTGCATTATCAATCCGAAGTATGGAAAGTATAAAAGTTCCTTCATTCGAGTTGGAACAAGGAATCGCTTCGCTGGTGGGCAAATGATTAACGTTACCAGAGCAATACCACATCCACGTTTCAGTCCCTATGTAATGAACTACGATATTGCCATTTTGAAATTGGAGAAAAAAATTCAGTTCGGCAAAAATGTTCAACCAATTCCTGTAAGTCATGGACTACCACAGCTGGGCACTATGGTGTCAATTGCTGGATGGGGTGCTCGAAAGCAAGGAGGTGCAACTACGAAGAACCTTTTTGCCGTGGAAATTCCTATAGTTAACCGAAATATATGTAGACAGATTTATAAAGGTAAATATCGTTATTAACATTTTATTGGTATTAATTCCTTCAAGTTTTTTCTAATATTTTAGATTCTTCCTTTCTCGTTGCCAACCATGCATTTTGTGCTGGGTTCTTGAACGGTGGAAATGATACATGTCAAGTAAGAACCCATTCAATTAAATGTTTCAAATGTATTTGTTATTATTTTGGTTACTTTGTATTGTAGGGTGATTCTGGTGGTCCAGTCGTCTATAATGGGACACAAATAGGCATAGTTTCATGGGGCGAAGGTTGTGGACAAGAAGGAAAAGCCGGAGTTTATACAGATGTGTCTAAATTTGAAGATTTTATTAAGGAATTCAGTTCTGAGTAAAACGATTTATAATAAACACAACAATTAGAATGTTCCACGTTTCGTCATGATGACGTCATGCAGCTGATCCGGACCACTGTGACGGATAAATAAAAGGAACACCTTTGCATCGCCAAGGCTTCAATTGCCGAATACAATTGAAGCCTTGGATGTGCAGAGGTGTACCAATTGTACGCCATAGTGGTCCGGATCAGCTGTTCCATTTGAAGGTCAAACAGGTCATCCGGGGGACATGGAACATCTCCATTAAACAGCAATATACAGCTAAATAAATAAATAAATGTTTAATACAAATTATGTTCTACTTAATTATTAACCAATTATTGGTAGCACTGATATTTCAGATAATGTTTCATCCATTCATCTCACATCTCGGATCCGCCATTTTGACGTCAATTAATTAATTGTTCGTCATGGCACTTTAATCGAGAGTTTATAATTGTTGAACATTATCATTAATGATCAAAATAAATGGCAAATTTAATGTTTCTTGTGTTGCTGCTGCTGCTAACTAGTTTTGCACATCAGTTTCATACACTTATATTTAGAAATTAGAAAGTTTATATTTACACTTACTATTATTATATCCTAATGATAAAATACACAACTAACATTACGCCAGAATACTGACTTAAAAATAATTTACAAATAAACTTATTTTCATAATATTAAATATGTATGTGCATGTATGTATGAACGTTCACAAAATTCTAGGTTAAAAATTATATAGGTTAAGAATCTATAATCGGGTTATCATCGGGTATTGATTCATACGCTCCATTATCAATTAGATTATTACTGTGATTTCTTCTCACCACAGTCCTACAAAACAAAAATTTGTTAATAACAATGTTTGTGTGTTTGTAAATAACCAAAAAAATATATACAAATTAGGCAGTTCGGAACAGCTGATCTGATGAATGCTGTTGCTGTCAAAGTCCAGGCAACGTTGTATTTTATAGATATCTTTAAAATGTTGCCAGATATGGTTTGGATGGCACTTTGATATCATTCCGAACTGGTCTATACGAATTTGAAAGTTGTTAGGTTAAATTATTCGGAACAGGCGACGGATACTGTCAAAGTGCCATCAAAGCAACGTTGTTTTTGGAGTTATTAGACAATCAGACTTATTTATTTTATAGATATCTTTAAAATGTTGCCAGATATAGTTTGGATGGCACTTTTTGATATCATTCCGAAGTGATCTATACGAATTTGAAGGTTTTTAGGTTAAATTTTTCGGAACAGCTGATGGATGCTGTCAAAGTGCCATCTAGGCAACGATGTTTATGGAGTTATTAGCCAATCAGACTTATTTATTTTATAGATATCATAAAACGTTGCTAGATATAATCTGGATGGCACTTTGACATCATTCCGGAATGGTCTATACAAATTTGAAAGTTTTTAGGTTAAATTATTCGGAGCAGCGGATGGATGCTGTCAAAGTGCGATCTAAGCAACGGTGTTTTTGGAGTTATTAGCCAATCAGATTTATTTATTTTATAGATATCTTAAAAAAGTTGCCAGATTTGGTTTGGATGGCCCTGTGACATAATTTCGAATTGCAATTGGAAAGTTTTTAGGTTAAATTATCTATTATTTACCCCATTTCAATATCACTGATAGTATCGGCCAATAATTTCCCAGAATCAGGCAACGGTAACACCAATACGCTCTGTAAAACCGCAAAAATTGCTAGTAACACTAACGGTAAGTAAGGCATCCTTTGTCCCATTGATACAACAAATGGTGATAACATGCTACCGATTCGGGAAAAGATAATACATGCACCAACTCCAATGTTCCTTATCACCGTCGGATACAATTCACCGGTGTATAGATATAACGTGGGCGTTGATATCTAGAACAATAAATAACTAAATGAAGCAAACAGCTAATTAAGCTCATTGTCAATTCCGTTCAAATATAAATTTTTTCTCTATTTAGTTATATGGTCATTATTAGCATTTTTTGAGTAATTAATGGTACCTACAACTCACTACCGTGAGTAATGGATTTTCATAACTCACTGCCGTGAGTTATGGATTTTCAGAAATCACTGCAATTAAATAACATTGATCGCGTATTAAAGTTCAGCAAGATTTAACGAATTTCAAGTGACCGATCCAACATATCTATATGATCTAAAATCTTGAAAGAACCCGAAGAATTCCGAACATATAGCTCATGTGTATCGCCCACCATATTGTTTCACTTGTTAGTTAGTGCTCGTTCGTTGCTTCATCGAGAAATCACAATTTGTATTTTGTGTTAAAAATAGTGCAAAGTGTAGAAAAGTATTATATTCGCGATTATGATCATTGTTCACTCTGATGAATTGCGCCACTCGCCTGCGGTTCGTGGGCTCAAACATCATCTTGGTGAGCAATGGCTATCATAATCGCTCATATAATAATATACTATTAATACCGATAATCCTATAACGCCCAGTGCTGCAAAGATAATTCTTGGCCAATCGTTAACAAAAGCACCAACTGGTATCAGGAGAATTGATATGAAACAGCAAGCGATGAACAAGTTGGAAAAGAGAATGGTCCATCGACGACCGCATTTACCGATGACAACGACGCAAAGTAGCGTGCCGGGAATGGTAATTAAACCACCGACCGAAACGTTGAAGTAGATATTTGATCCTAAATGACCCAAGTATTGCGTGAAACCGTATAATGTCAATCCACACATAAACCTAGAAATAATAATAATAACAGTAAAAGGCCAACATAACCTTATATCAACGCTATCGCAATTTTTTATGATAAGTCTATTTTAAGTACTAATTGGTCGTTTTGAGTTCAACCACAGATAAATTCGAAAAAATTTGATAATTCTTTACATATTTGTTCTCCTTACCAAGTAATCGTTAAAATGATGGTTCGTTGTCTTAATGTTGGTGTTCTAAACAGAGTCGAGAATCCTGGACTAGTAACCGGTTTCTTATTTCTCGGATATTCCAAGAATCGACTTCGTACACGCATAACACCAAGATCGTTCATTTCGGCAGCCCTTTCCAATACTTCGCAAGCTTCCTTACGTCGTCCCATCGCCATTAACCAACGAGGTGATTCTGGTATTATCCTAAAATCATTGTTCCTTCGATATAAACATATCACGCTTGCAAAATTACCACTTACCACGCGTAAATGATAAATGCAGCACTCAAAAATGATAAGGCAATTTGAAATTCCCGCCATGAGCGAATATAATAAGCGACCAATGCCATGATGGTGTTGCCTAGACCGAAAGGTATCTGATACAGTATCGGAACGATGCTTCGCCAGCGTCCGCCGACGACTTCCATACACATAACAAACGAGGTGATCATTGTACCGCCATTGGCCATCGCCATGAAGAAGCGTAATGTTAAAAAGAGTTCGATCCATGGAGACCATGCTGATAAGAGACTGCAAATCGCTTGCATGACTATACAAATCAAGAGTATCATTTTGCGTCCGTATTTATCAGCTAATATACCAAATACTGCATTTCCTGTAATCATAATATAGAAGTGTTAATTGTCAGGGCCGGATTAAGACATAAGCAAACTGGCCTAGGCACACAAATACCTGGGGCCTGGTCGAACTGTTAAATTTTTAAATATTTAACATTCAGGGCCGGATTAATGCATAAGCAAACTTGCCAGTTGTCTTACGACGCTTAGGCACAAAAATACCTAGAGCCTGGAATTGATAATCTTATATAACTCTGACGATTTACGAAATCAACAAAGTAGAAAAAGTTACGTACCAACGAGCACACCAAACATCAAGACAGTTTGCGTAAGATCCACATAATGCTCTTTTCCGCATACCAAACCCCACTCGCTGATAATGCTATTTGTGAAAATTGTTCTATCGTACTCCAGTCCCCACTTGCACGGCTGCACTGTCCATGCATCTGTTGGTAGTTCTATATTTCGCATGACGCATCGTTCTCTGATTGGTGTCGAGGAATTCTTCACAAAACCATTTAAAATAATCGATTAAAATCAAATATCGTTCATTGATTTTACATTAAAAATTTAATAACATTTAACAACTGGGGTGCGTTCCAAAACATTAAATTAGGCAGTGAATGATAGTTTAGTAATACTCTTCCCCATTACTCTAACTTTTTACGCACATATTCTTCTATTCTATTCATTCAAATAAAACAGTTTGAAAACTGCATTCGAAATACGCTAAAAAACGTGTATTTAGAATTTTTACGAATAAATTCCAAGTGTCATCTATTTTTTGGTTAACCTTTTTTAAACAACTTTCCGACCATGTAAACTACGATTTCGTAAAACACGTCGATCGCAAAGTGGTAAAACTAATTCTGCGTTCGGAAAATAGAAATGACGTTGATTACGTTTTGATATCACTAAATTTCTGCGCGGGCACCCAGCACACAAATATCACTACAAAAGCTATTTTTTAGACTCAGGGAAGCGAGATCAGTCGAAAATCCTATTTCTATTTTTGCATGGATCCGATACTTTCCTATAACTACCTACAAATTAAGAATTCATCTTTTAAAGTTTTTGTCTTAAAACGAATAAACTATAAAAAAGCAAATGGTTGGCGGAATTTCAGAACTTAATTGACGTCATGACATATTAAAACTAAGTTTAAACTGACAGGGTAAACGTAAACAACAACAATTATTACATAACATCATATGATTTTGATTTATAATTAATGCTGGCACTCAAACCACTTGACATTGTGATTTTTATTACCGATGCTGGGTACTCCAAGTGGTACGACGTTTAAGCACGCAGATGGAGTAATTCATCGTAGTGCTTAAATTACGTCTATAGAGCCATTTTCAAGATTTTGACCTATAAAGTGTAACATCGACTGCATTCGAATATTTAATCTCCACCTCGTAGTCATACTGATGAACCGATGTTAGACCGAAACAGCTGTCCATCAGTCCATGAGTATTGAGTATTGAGTCGTTGTTGCACTAAGTTTACAGTGGCTAGGAAGATTGTTCTGAAAATCATTGACTTTCTCTTACTCCCATTGTAAGTATTAAATTGGGTAAAAATTCCTCTCATTTTGATTTATTTATAATTAATTATTCATGATATGCTATAATTAAAAGTTTTTATTCCATTTGTTTGACATACAGTAATTCTTGGCTGCTTGGTTCTTTGACCACATCGCTAGTCGACTTTGAGATGTACCGTATTTTACCAACTTACTGTATTAATTGTTAAACAGACAAGGTGAGATATAAAATTCCATTCTTACAAATTAAAATTTGTTCATTTTGAGGCTGCTGCCATTTTATTGGCTGTCACAAACTGTTGTAAATTACTTGTACATTTAAATCTGTTTCACATTGGTTCCATACCATGTCTTACACATATTTTCCATTAAAAAATTCTCCGGAGTACTTCCAGTTGAAGAGTCGTTATTAATCCTATATTCATCACACGGACGTCAGTCATTTACGTCGATAATTGAAAGTATTTCTTTTTCCATGAAGCGTTGATTCAGAATTGATAAATAATTAACAATAATAAGTTTACTTTAATAATTATTATCGAGAAAAAGTTAAGTACATGTGCATATAGAAACTAATTTTATCTATTTGGCGTTCATAATATACCAATTAGAAATTCTAATTAGTATATTATTCTAATTTAGAATACTCAATGTAGTTAATTGAAGTATGAAATTAAAGCATTCCATGGTGCAGTTTTATAATGTTCCCTTAAGCAACTAGTTGCATAAAGTAAAATTGACGCATGCGCATTGCGCACCGAATTTTACTAGGAAACTGTAATCGTCGATCGTCGTTTGAAAAATGTCATATTCTTTTAAATATGCCTTTCTTCATGTTTCTGGTAGTATTTTATTTATATTGTTTCCTGCCGCTTCTCCATTATAAATGTTATTAAATTCACTGATTTCTCGTTAATAGTTATTTTTATACACTCCTAATGTCACGCTCAAACGTCGGGCATTTTGAGCAAAGCCATTTGGGTTGCCTACC
>JARJEB010033581.1:1293408-1307986 GCA_030264535.1 Liometoxenus newtonarum | reverse complement strand
TTGGGATGAGATGACTTCGTCGGTTACAAGTCAAAAGTTTCAGCCTAAAAGATTGCTGCAGCAAAACTTCAAACAATATGAGATAAAAATAACTAACTAAATAAATAAAAATAAAAGAAAATAAAATATTGAGAAGCACATAGAGGTTTTAGAAATCATAATTTAATATGGTAATAAATACCTACCAACGAAAATTTCAGTTTATTATGAATTCTGATTTTTAGAATTTTATAAAATAAAATTAACAATTTACCTGGCTGTTGTTAAAATGGACCGTTTAAAGAAGCAAAAAAAATATTGTGGGAGTTTAACTTACAACAACTCATTAAAAACGAATTGCGAATACTTAAGCATGCTCCATCAATATACTTTTTTTAATTGTTTTATAACATTTTATATTCCATATTGCCTTAACGCTAAACCCATTCAGTCACTCCGAAATACAGTTGAGTCCATTGGACAACAGAACCACAGAAACCATTCGAAATGCATTAAACCATTAAACGATTGCGCCGTTTTTGCATTACCAGTCTACCCTTTTCGTTTCTACCTTAATGCGTTCGTTATAGCAGCATAAGTGCAGACGCCCTGGTATGTGCTAAAAGTCAGATCCACCGATCAGGGATTTTTCTTAGAATCGACCGACATTACTAAAGTGGCACGGCAGACCGATGCAGTGATCGGCAACCAAAAACCTACCGATAGTCAACAACGAGCAGACATCAGACAATAGAAGAATGGTCCAGCATTCAACTTTATTCAACTGCATCAACTGCACCAACATCGCAGTTTTAGATGACATTACGGAATATTAAAGTATAAACATAAAGAGCAGGTAGGTATGTACCTATGCACTGCATTTATATATATTTTTTTGTTTGTTTTGTATTTCAATCATTACAGGCTTATAGCGTTTTCGAACTACTGCACTCACTGTGCACCCAGGGCCGCATTCTGATATAGCGGACGTGGTTGGTGCGAGGGTGAAGTGAGGATAAGTAAATGCACTCTCCATTTATGAACGGTCAGAACGTAAAATATGTCTAACCGATTCCAAAGTTTTAAAAAGTAGAAAATTCTTTTGAATATTCAAGGGGAAACTCACACATTGATTAAATTAATAAGTGAAATAAACTCGTAATTCATAAACTGGAAATCTAATAAAGTTTTAATTATATGAAATATGTTTTCTTACCAGTTTTCAACGGCTTATAGCTACTGCGCAAGGCGAACGACTTTCAACCCAGTCTTGACTGGCATGAAATTTTGTCGTTCGGACGTTAAATCTGAACGCCTGGGTCGTTTCACTCAGCGTGTTCGTCCTCGATATCGGAATGACCTGGACGCCGCCCAAATCGGAACGACCCCCAGTGTAATAAATGGAAAACGCTACTAGTTGAGTATCCCTAACAAAAAATGTCGAATGTGTCAAGCAATATATCGGCAAGGCAGATACCTATTTTCGTATATCAGACAGACGACGTGCCTGCAAAAACCGATTCCCCGTACGTCAACACAAAGCAAGAATTTTTCCGATTGTCGTGTTTGAACGCATTGTTGCGATCGGATATATATTTAATTTACGGGGTAGTTTAGTGAAACGGGTAATTCGGGCAGTGGTCACGATGGCCGACAAGTGCTGTGCTGCACACATATAGGATAGAATTTTTAATCGTCAAAGCAAAAATACGATATTATTTCGGGGGGCGCCATTTTGTATGTGCCGGTTTTACTTTTACACAATTCACAATTTACTTAAAACGCACGCACCTAAAATACGGCAACAATTCGGACGGAACCAAATTAACGAATTCATCAAGTGCATAACAAGTGAATTTACAAAAGTGGAACATTAGCTAATAGTAATTATCAATACGATTGATTTCTTATTAAGATTTATATGCGAGTCTAATACGGGTGTTAGTTGAGTTTTACGTGCACTGGAGAAGTAAATATTCCAAGGCTCTTTTTCTATTTTTCTACAAGCATCGTCTAAACTAAACTGTTTTTTGCCTAAGCTGCAAATTCCACCAATTTCAAGAACAAATACATAGGTGAGTGACGTGACGACCAATCTTAAGTATATACAGATCATCCTCCTCATGATATCATCGTTTTATTTTTCTGTTTCTGATGCATGTGGATGTGAATGATGTGATCAGGTTCATAATCACTAGCGTTTATTTCACGCCACCGAGACCGACGGGTCGGCACCAGTCGCCTCCGTCTGCTCGCTGGCTGTACTCACATTTAATTTATATTTTCTAATAAAAAAAATCTACTGGACTTGCCTGTGTGTCACTCCCAACAATTTTCATTTGCGATTTTTTTTGACAATTGTGTCATCCTTAAATAGGATATAAATAATATCCATACATTGGCAAACCAACACATCAAACGCCCATCAACTGCACGAACCAATTCATTTTAATTACTACAGGCAGTCCAAAACTAATCAGAATATTTGTTATGAACAATAACAATTATTAATATTGTAGATGTAATTCCGATATGATAGTTTCTTTGGCTCGCTACGCTTGCCAACTCATTTTATCATTTCCAAAGCTAGTAGAAGAAGGAACCACATTCTTACAGAAAATTATTGGTGGAGTTTACTAGCTATGCGAATCAAAGTAACAATTTTAATGTTGCACTAACCCAGTTTTTAATTTTAATTTGTTATTTACTTAGTGAGTGAGCAAACGTAAATTTGCTTCATTGATCAATATTTACTTAATCTATTCGTATTACAACGAAATTGTATTTGAATTTCAGAATAGAATGTGTGTAACTGAATAATATAAGCAAAGAAATCAAAAATGACCATTGCCACAAGAGGACAGGGTATTCCTGGAGATGCATCAGAAAATAATCAGGTAAACGTTCATAAAAAGCTTGTAAACAAATTGATTGTTGATTTATTAATGAATTTCAGTCGATAAATCCAATAGCAAGTTCTGCAGTCTCCGAAGTGCCATGCGATAGTCAATTAGATGAGAATGCAGAGCCCGAATTTCCATTAGATAAACTAACATCATTGGAAGAAAAAATATCGAGCTTGCGATGGGTGGTACCGGTATTACCTGATCAGGAGCTCGAGTGTTTGTTGAGATCAGCGATTGATTTATCAAGGGCTGGCAGCGATACGCGTTCGGAAGCATGTCAACGATTTTTTCGCGATGGTCTCACCGTGTCCTTCACGAAAATCCTCACCGACGATGCCGTATCGAGTTGGAAGCCGAATATTCAGGCGTGCATCAATCAAAACTGCACCAAATTGGTCGAATTGTGTGTTATTAAATTGCCTCATGATTGGTTCCCGTTATTAGATTTGCTTGCAATGGTGATGAATCCAAATAATAAATTTCACACGTTCAACGCATCGAGACAGAGCGAATCAGCGAATGCTAGTTGTAATCTATCCGAAGAGGAACTGTTCGCACGACCATCGAACGATATACGTAACTCGCGCGGATGGCTCGTTGATTTGATCAATCATTTTGGTGAACTTGGTGGTTTTCAATACTTGTTGGAGCGTTTTCAGTGCGGCAAGAATTTGAGTGTTTCAATTGTGCATGCCTTGTTGAGACCTTTTGGACTCGCCTACGAATATCTAACACCACACACTATTAACAAATTTCTTTTACCTATATTAGTAAGTATTTAAAGTGTTTTTCTTTTCGTTCGAAAGAATTGTTCTAAATTTGTATATTTCCTAATAGGAAATGGTGCCTGGAATATTAGATAAGCTAACAGATGACGAATTGAAACGAGAGGCTAAGAACGAATCGAAGAGTGATATCGTTTCGGCCATCATAAAATCTTCCAAGAATCTCGCCTCTCGCGTCACGAATCAGGAGGAGCTAATAAGGACGCTTGAAGGTTTCCGACTAAAAATGATCCTTAGACAATTGCAGATATCCAGCTTTAACGGAAAGATGAATGCGTTGAATGAAATCAATAAGGTCATCTCCAGCGTCTCGTATTATCCAAATCGACATCAAGGTATCGAAGAGGAGGAGTATTTGACACCTGAACGAATGGCTGTAAGTAAATATTAAATAATCTGCACGGTATACCCACAAATTCCATGTTTTTTTGTCGGCAATTTTATGAAAGTTTCTTGTAGAAATGGATTAATGAAAATCGTGTCCTGGAAATAGTACTAAGAGACTCACTGCATCAGCCTCAATACGTCGAAAAATTGGAAAAAATCCTTCGCTTTGTGATAAAAGAAAACGCACTAAGTCTTACGGATCTTGACGACGTATGGGCAGCGCAAGTAGGAAAACACGAAGCAATCGTCAAGAACGTGCATGACCTCTTAGCGAAACTTGCCTGGGATTTCAGTCCCGAACAGCTTGACCATCTTTTCGAATGTTTTCAATCATCGTGGACGTCGGCGTCACGTCGACAACGTGAACGTCTCCTCGAACTTATACGCAGATTGGCCGAAGATGATAAGGACGGGGTTATGGCACATAAAGTACTAACGTTGTTCTGGAATTTGGCGCATTCGGAAGAAGTACCAACGGAAATTATGGATCAGGCATTAACGGCGCACGTGAAAATCTTAGATTATTCGTGTTCGCAAGAACGCGATGCACAGAAAACGGTATGGTTGGATAAATGCGTTGACGAATTGAAGAGTGGCGATATGTGGGTGCTACCAGCTTTGAAGCAGATCAAGGAAATTTGTTGTTTGTATGAACCATCGGCGAACGGGATGTTGCCACAACGTGGACATCATATGTATTATAGGCAGGAGGTTATTGAACGGTTGCAGACGCAACATTCGTTGGTGATATTGGTGACGAAAAGTTTAACATCGTATATGACGAAACTCAGGGTGCTTGTCAAGACACATTCCGAGATGACAAGCGAGAACTATTTACCTGATGGACGGTATTGTCATATATTACAAGTCCAAGAACGATTGAACTTTTTAAGGTATGAAATTTTCTTGAAAATCTCTATTCGTAACACCAGGAGGGCGTTCGAAATCAGAGGAGAATGTATAAAAGGTTACCCAAATAGACTCCAAATGGTAAACCCATTTTCACTCAGTCGAGAGTCGGTGAAGATGGGTAAAAACTATGCTTGCGCATACAAAAATATTCATTAGGTAAGGTTGGAGGTAATCATAAAATTAAGTTACCTCACGCTACCTTCACCTTACCAACACCTTTTGATTTCGAACGCGCTCCAATCGAAGGAAAATCAGAAAATCAGCTGCCAAACTTAGTTCTGAACTACTCTTGAGAAGTCTTTAAAATATTGAGCTGAAAAAATTGTTATTAATATATTTAGCGACCAATTTATTATTCGTAAGACTGATGTTGTTAATAGCGCCCATTTAATAAACTGGAATAAAACGAATATATTTTGGGGCTGATTATAATAAGAATGTTTCTTTCCTTAGGTTTTTATTAAAAGATGGTCAATTGTGGCTGTGCGCTGAACAAGCAAAGCAAATCTGGCAGTGCCTTGCTGAAAACGCAGTATTTGCATCCGATCGTGAATCATGTTTCAAATGGTTTTCGAAATTAATGGGCGAGGAGCCCGATCTAGATCCAGGCATCAATAAAGATTTCTTCGAAAACAATATATTACAATTAGAACCAACGTTATTGACTGAAAGTGGTATTAAATGTTTCGAACGTTTCTTCAAAGCCGTTAATACCAAAGAAGGCAAATTAAAAGCGAAACGCCGGTGTTTACTAACAGAGGACCCGGATCTAATCGGTTTGGAATACTTGTGGAAAGTAGTTACATTATGTCCTGATGATATAGCTGCCAGAGCCATCGAATTACTACGCGAAGTAAGCACTAATTTAGGTCCTCGATTAATGGGCTCGCAACTTGATTTCCATGAAAGTTACATAACAGAATGTTTCGATCGACTTCGGGCTTATTTTGATACAGTGAATATACTTCAGTCACAATCCGATAAAGACTTTAGTGTTGAATTGAAAGAGACTCGGATCCGTGCTGAAGCTGTGAAAATCTGTCGGGTGATGCACGTTTTGCATGAGTATATTAGCGAATGCGATAATGGGTTTGTTGGTGAGCGGAAAATATTGCCATTGCATCGAGCATGTCGAGGCAAACACTTATCACTGTTGGTGAGGTTTTCAAGTCCAAACCGGCAGGTTGACGACTTTGAAGTGTACACTCACAGCAACGACACGCTCGCTTCACTGCGAAGAAACATCCTGCGGCGGATAAAACCAGGTGTGCACTGCAAATTGGAGCTTTACATCAATGGTGAGCCATTAGACACAGCCGATGATAGGAAAATGTTGTCACAAATACCTTTGAGAGACAAAGTGGTGAGTACGGCATCAACTGACAGCGCTAACTTCATTGTTAACTTTTGTTGTTGTTCTAGTTAATATCAGCTAAAGTAACGCAAGTTAATTCGAACATAGCATCATCACAAGACAGCAGTTCAGATAGCTCAACGTCTTCGCCGCAACATCCGTATGATGGACCAAATATGGAAGCGGAAAACTTTTTGCCAGGTGTACTGATGTCATTGCAACCATACTATGCAACGTTTTTCTGCCAGTTGTCTGCATTAGGTAGCACATTGCAGTATCCACCTTTGCGTGACGGTGGTCGCGCCCTATTGCAACTAATGCCATGTGATGCACGAGTCATTCAACGCTTACTGCTCTTTTTCTCTAGCACGGATGATGCTGAAAATAGTGAGAATCAAGTGGAGACTTTATTTTTTATTGATTCACCAGCAGAAGTAAATATTTCGCTTTTCTGTTGCCTTGCCTTTCAGTCAATACTGTTTGTTGTTTCCTCTAGGTTCTTTACAATTTGGAAGTTCTATATGCTCTGCTCATGCCTGCACTTGATACGTTATCGGATAAATCTCTAGAAGTTCAATACAATTTTATGGTGTCAGGACACGCACACATATTTCTGGAAATGCTTACGAAAAACAACTTTATGTCGTCAGCCGACACAGTAACGAAGCGGTCAGCCTATCTTGTCGTCTTGAAAATATGCAAATTAATACTAACCAGCGTCGCTAATGTTTTGGTACGACTAACGGAAGATGAAAATGAAAACAACGAAAGTGTGACCACACCCGGCATGTATTTGAAACGAGCACTTAGATCTGTACCTGGACATGCTGATCAGGTGAGTTATTTATTGTTATTTACCTTCGAAGAGAGCAAATTGTAATAGATAAATTCATTTTTCGGATTGACGTAAATTTGTATTTGCAGTTTGTGAAACAAGTTTCATTGAAACTCTCGCAACGTTTGGCTGAATTAATGTTAGCTGAAAGCGGTAATAATGTTGGCCGTGCACCCCAAGCATTGTTCAGTCAAGCATTAAACTGGGAACTTCCGAACGTTGCCACCGTAAACGCACTGTTGCGTTTGGTCTGGGCAGCTAGTAGCGCAAATTTGCAGTTGTTAAATGCATCTCCGGATATGCTGCATTCGTTATGCGATCCGACGAAACGTAATGGTCCCTTGGAACTCCATCCTGATGATATCTTGCTCTGCAAGGAGGCGTTTGAATTGCTAAGCATTAGTTTGGTGCTGAATCCGAGCAGTTTGGAAGAGTTGTGTACAGATGAACATTTTCCGTTTCCATTGTTTCTCACCGACCTGCTGCTGCTGAATCCAAGTCGAGCAGTACGGATAGCAGCCGCCGAACAGTTTCTTACAATATTCACTTACGGTTCGGCCAGCCGGACAGCCCTCGAACTAGTAACACCATTACTATTTTCATTATTGGACAATCTAGTCTTGGAAAACGCGACGACTTCCCACGAATATTTCCAATTGTTATGTAGATTAGTGAACGAAGCATTTGTGTCCGAGTGTCCGTTACCAAACGCCGAAATTCTTTTAGCATCCGAAGTCGCATGGCTGAGGAGAGCACGTGGACAACACGAAGTTCTTCTTGAAGGACATTTGAGTCTTGCACGTGAATTATTGTCCTTTATGAGTTCGGAGCAAAAATGTGAATTAGGCTGTGCTGATAAGAGTAGTCTAATACGGGAATTGGTCGAAGACTTTTTATTTCCTGCTAGCAAGCTAATGTTACAGTACCAAAGAACTGGTCAAATGGGAGAAGATCCAGCGACGCCCATTTGCGATACGCCGCAAACACAAGCTGCCGCTTTCGACTTACTGATAAGTCTATGTATAAACTGTGTGCCTAACTGCAAGCAATTGGTATTTATGTTAACCGATATGTTTTATTCCGATCAAGAAACGGCGATTATCGATTGGGATTATTTGCCAAGTGTAGGGCCGAGACCGTTGCAAGGCTTCGTCGGTTTGAAGAATGCTGGAGCAACTTGTTACATGAACTCGGTGCTTCAACAATTGTACATGGTAAATAGCATTAGGGAAGGTATCTTGGCGTGTGAGGGAGCTGCAACCGATACCCATGAAGATTTTAGTGGAGAAGGAAATGATATCGATAGCACTGACTGTGATGATAGGGATGACAATAGGAAGGATTATAATGTTGGTATATTGAAGCAGGTGCAAGCAATTTTTGGTCATTTAGCTTGCTCCAGATTGCAATTTTACGTACCGAAAGGATTATGGAGACATTTTAAATTGCAAGGTAAATTACAAATCGTTCATGGAGGAAAAGTTTGTTGTTTGTTTTGTTATAAAAATGTTTTGTATTTTTGACAGGTGAACCTGTAAATTTACGTGAACAACAAGACGCAGTGGAGTTCTTCATGGCATTGGTCGAGAGTCTTGATGAAGCATTAAAAACGTTAGGTCATGAACAAATTATGAGTAAAATATTAGGAGGGTCATATTCGGATCAAAAAATTTGCAAAGGTTGCCCGCATCGTTATTCGAAAGAGGAACCATTCAGTGTTATAAGCGTAGATATTAGGAATCATAGCAATTTATCCGATTCATTGGAACAATACGTAAAAGGTATGCACATATTTAATAAATTACTGTTCTTTTTTTTCTGTTTGGACTAAAAACTTATTATTTATAGGTGAATTATTAGAAGGTGCTGACGCATATCATTGCGAGAAATGTGCCAAGAAAGTCGTAACGGTGAAGCGATTATGCGTTAAGAAGCTGCCGCCAGTATTGGCAATACAATTAAAACGTTTCGAATACGATTTTGAGCGATTGTGCGCCATTAAGTTCAACGATTACTTCGAATTTCCTAGGGACCTGGACATGGAGCCTTACACAGTCTCGGGACTCGCCCGACTTGAAGGAGAGATCATAGACTGTGACATTGATCCGTGCGCCGCGGACATTTGTACCACTTACCGACTATCTGGTATTGTTGTTCATTCGGGGCAGGCTTCTGGTGGACATTACTATTCGTACATTCTAAGTAAGGATCCGAACGGTGAAGCGAGATGGTACAAATTTGATGATGGCGATGTGTCTGAATGTCGTATGGGTGAAGATGAAGAGATGAAGGTGCAATGTTTCGGTGGTGATTATATGGGTGAAGTGTTTGATCCGATGTTGAAACGTACAACCTACAGACGTCAGAAACGATGGTGGAATGCTTACATGTTATTCTATACGCGATTGGATGTCGAAGAATGTAGACTAGTCAATAAAATGGGTGATCTTTCTTTACGTAAGTACACAATTTTAATTATGTCGTGCCAATAAAGAAAAAAAGAAACACTGAAAATTAATTAATTAAAATTACTGAATTTTCAGAAGACAGTAATGAAACGGCCCATCTTAAGATGCCCGTTGCAATAGAAAATAGCATTAGGCGACAAAATATAAAGTTCCTTCATCATAGAAGCCAATTTTCGGTGGAATACTTTACTTTCATCCGTAAATTTGTCCATGGGAATGCACCACCTGGCCCAAGAGTGATACAACCATTGCAACCTGAAATCGAACAAATGTCGATGTTAAGCACACAATTAGCTAGCAAGTTCCTATTTCACACGGGCTGGCATACCAAAAAGAACTTACGTGGTTCGGCCATGGAATGGTGTGATGCATTGTGTTTGCATTTGCGCGGTGCTCCATCAATACGTTCGTGGTTCGCTCAGCACATGTTGTTCAGTTACCCACATCGTTTCTGTGAATATTTGTTGAGTTGTCCTAGCAATGAAGTTCGTTCTGCATTTATCAAGATCGTAGTATTACTAGCACACTTTGCAATGAACGATGGCCCAAGTCCATGTCCTCCAGGACTGAACAATGCGGACGCTACTGCTACACTAAGCGATCACATACTTTGGGCACTCTTGAGTTTATTGCAGCGTGAAGTTAGTGAACACGGAAGACATTTACCTCATTATTGTAACGTATTTCATATGTATGCTAGTCAAGGTGGGTATTTCTTGTTTTATTGTGTGTTTGTTGTTTTCATGCCAATGAATGAATTTATTTTCATGTATCAATAGGAACACGCGAAAAGGAACAACTACTCAAAATGAACGTACCAGCAACGTTTATGTTGGTTGCGTTGGATGAAGGTCCCGGACCAGCGATTAAATATCAATATACCGAATTAGGCAAATTGCATCAAGTCGTATCGTGTTTAGTTAGGTGTTGCGACATTAGTGGTCACTGTAAATCGAGTACGGGCGATCCAGTTTTACCAAATCCATTCGGAGATCATACATGCCCCGAATATATCATGCCTTTGTCACCTCAAACATATGAAATTTTATTTTCACGTACCAGGTAACCAACCTAATCCACTCAAAAGGCATGCTTTTTCTATATTTATGTTTTGAATGTAACGCCTTGTTTTTCTTTAGTTACATCAAAAAAGTTATTGAAGATTCAAACCTGACGGAAGAAGCAATTAAACTCCTCGAGTATTGCTCCTGGGAGAATCCAACATTTTCTCGCACCGTACTCTCGGAACTTCTATGGCAAATCGCATTCGCTTACTGTCAGGAGCTTCGACATCACATTGAACTTCTCCTGGCAGTACTGTTACTTGAAGATTCATGGCAAACGCATCGTGTGCACAATGCAATCAAAGGCATACAAGAAGAACGCGAAGGACTATTAGAAACAATTAGAAACAATAGCGAAAAATCACTACCAAAAACGTGCCTATCAATGTGTCAAATGTATGGTAGCATTGTTCAGTAAATGCCGACCAGCTTTATTAATGTTACACAAGAACATCGACGTCCGAAAACAATGGGGACAAGCAGTTGCATGGCTGCAAGACGAATTAGAACGTAGATATCAATCAAATCCACAATACACCTATAGCACATGGTCACCACCTCCACAAAGCAACGAAAACTCCAACGGATACTTTTTAGAACGTTCAAACAGCGCGCGCAAGACTTTAGAACGCGCATTGGAATTAATGCCGGAGAGTGAACGTGAAGAGGATGAAGCCAGCGAAGAGCAGGAGTCGCAAGAAGAAGTCACGGAGACGAATCAGGAAAAAACACCATCACAACCACAACCTGCTGTTACTACTGTTGTTACGCCGCCGGCACAACGGACCGATTTACCGGATGTTACACAAATGTGCGATAATAATCCGAACAACACAAACACTTAGTCGAAGGCACCCATGCATGCATGTTATTACTTTATCTGTATTCAGATAAATGTTGTATTGTGGAACAACATGGTAAGTGTTTATTCATTAACATAATTATAAATAAAACATAAATAGAAAAAAAAGGAAAGAAGAGAAGCAACAAGAATATAAAGCTGGATGGAAATCATGTTTAGTGACGGTCGAATGTTTCTTCCGTCATGTGTCTTTAGTACGTGTGCAAAAATTTTGTTTACTTCAATAATTAATTTAATTTTTCAAGGGGACTTGTGATATGTATGTATGTATATAACTTATATAACGAAGCATTTTTCTCTGACGATATGTTGTTCTCTTCTGATAAGTTATTTTTTCCGGTTTGCATTTTCTACATCTTAAAAAAAACAAATCAACAAAAAAAATAAAACCATAAAAATAAAAACCCAAACCAAAAAAAGGATCACTTACAAATACGATCATAAAATGAAATACATTTCTAATATCTAATAAAAATTCATTCTCTTAAATTAAAACTTAAGTGTTTTACAATGAGCGAATGAGCACTAACTTGCATTGGACATATGATTACTATTGGAATCATGATTCAACGATATTTCTGTCGTTGTCTGATTACTTTAAAAATTATAATTTTTATTATCAATAATAAAGCTTCATCCAAATAATCATAAAAAGGCTAATTGTAAATTACTAAAGAAAATGGAATGATTTTGTCTCACTATTTAACGGAACGAAAGAAGTAATAAAAAAAAAACTGTCAGACAAGAATTTTACGTCGGATTCAAAGAAAACTATTTCTTATTCAAGAATTATAATTATTCAATTGTAATTAATTGAATGACTCGTTTCATTTGTTGTCTTTTGTCTATTTTCTCCCAATTAATTTCGATTAAAACAACTATCCATTTGTATATAATTATTTATACATATACATATTATATTCCCTTTCCTACACATTTTATTTATACTGTGTGTGCTTATTTTCCATCGAAATTATTTGCCTCTAATGCGTTTTGCTCATTTTGTTCTTATATTTTGTAATTATAAACATTTTAATTTATTTATTCAAGAAAAAGAATGAGTCAAATAACGTTCAAATGTGTTATCTTGAATTACAAGTTTCCCATGTCTTTATGTTCCAATAACACGGCCATCTGAAACGATGAATTAAATTAAAAGAAAGAAATAAAATAACATGTTAATAGATAAACTTGAAAAAAGAAAACTGAAAATGTTGCGATTGGAAACTGAATTGCGTACAATGCAGTTTTGACAAACATCTAACTTAACACATGTAAATACCTAGTAATAAACAGTTGTATGCTAATTATTATAATTATATTAAATTGTTCATAATTTCAACATTTTTATTTGTGATATCAACCAATTTTCGTATGTTCGGTTCAATATTATAATTAATATTTTAATGTTTAATCTTGTTTAAATTTGGTTAAACGATTACAAACAACGGCATATGTTGATGTGAAATTGAAAAGTGAAACAAATTTGAATTTATTTCCACTGATACGCGATTAAATTTATAATTGATAAACAGAAAATTACAGTTTTCGATTTGTTTCGTTAACTCATCACGTTCTTACCCAGTTTTCAACGGGTTATAGCTACTACGCAAGACGAGCGACTTAACCCAGTCGAGAGTGGGATTTCACCGAGCTTGTTTGTCCTCGACATCGGAACGACCTGTACGACGCCCGGGCGCGCTCCGGCGCTACATCGGAACGGGCCCCCGAATGAATCAGCGATCAGCTGCTAGGGGGGGCGTTCAGGAAGTACGCTCTCGATGCAAGAGCGCGGTGTAGAGCGACCAAATGCGTTCAGAATATGTGGGAGCGCACTCCCAAGAGTGTAGTCTTGATTTTTTAGAATGTACGGAGTAAACACTCAAGAGCGCGCTCCCGCTTACCCAGTCTGAACTGGAGAGCTTTCAAGAAGTACGCTCTCGAGGTAGAGCGATTTTTGCAGAGTAATTCGGTTTTTAGCCTCGAGAGCGCACTCTGCACTCAAGGGTTTCAGGATTTCTGAACGGATTTGAATGTAGTTCGGACCTAAGCTGGCTGACTATGTCATGGTTTATTGTGCGCGGGGTGTGTATGAATGGGCGACAACCAATTTGCAATTTGTTACCTCAAGTGACGTGAACTGCATATATATACTTTCTTTGTACCATTTCTCCCGAATAAGTTCAACTTTTCTATCCCTCGGCAGAGACGGGTAGACAAGGTGGAAGCATGCGCAGTTGTGACTTTATCTCTGAATATTTTTCCGATCCAAGTGAGAACTTCTGAATGTTGAAGGGCAAATTTATATGTTTGACATGAAAAGTAAGTACTTAAAGTTCTGAAAACGATCATGTGCACCATCAGTTTCAGGAACCATTTCTTTGCTTTCAACTTTAACTTGGCAGAAAAGTTACTGCAAAGAAATGCGCCTTTCGCTGCTTGTTGCGTTTTCTTCGTATTTGTGTTTCCAATTTTAAGCCTGCAACCAATTTCACAAATATTTGATATTCAATTTCATTCAAGATTGGCGCTCGAATCAACGAAAATAAAATATTTTTATGGAGTTTTTATTTTTAATGAGTTAGTCAAGGTGGAGGGGGTGGATGTTTATTGTATAGGAAGTTCCCGCTTTAAATTTTGAATTGATCGGCACCCTGGTAAATTTGGTTCTCCCCACCATATGATAGCAAACTGCATTTTCCTGAATCCTTCTTTCGTCGCTTGGCCTGCGGTCTGCCAGTGACCGGTGCGCCAATTTGGCTCTGCTTTTGGCGTTGATAACTCCTACATCTACCATCTAGCCGTGTCAACTCGTGCGAAAGTTAAAAAACGTATCGTGTCTCGTTTCGTTTCGCCAAAATGGTTATGCCGCGTCGCGTTGCTTGCAAATTATAAAAGTGAATCCGCAATCATCCAGTGATCCATCACCGATTATTGAACTATAAACTATCCATCATCTTAGGTGAGGCCGCATTTTCATCGATTGGGTGTTATTTTTCTGTTGTGGACTTACGCTCTCGCGGAAA
>JARJEB010033560.1:0-18847 GCA_030264535.1 Liometoxenus newtonarum | reverse complement strand
ACTAACATCAGGAGATGCACAAAGGGCCCAACTAAGTGGCCTAGGTGCTGTGGCGTAAGCCATTATATAACTTTAAACAGTTTCAGTTTAAGAAGACGAGGCGTGGGAACAAAATCCATCAGATCATACTATTTTTTTACTTCTCATTGTATTTTTATTTACACAAAATTTGAATCTAAAGCATAATAGAAAACCTCTACTAACACTATTCTTGCTTTATGTTTCATGTTTTAGAATCTAGACAGAGTTTCAGGTCGCTTCGAACTTTTATTTTCCAACGACGAAACCGAAAAAAGCATGTGTGCTAGCAAACCAGGTTCAAACTGATGTGTAGTCAGCTGGTGAATATACAACTGCATCATGTGCATGTTTCATGATCATACACCAAAAATGGAATGGCACCATCTCTTTCATTCTTCATAGATGAATTAGTAGAGTACCTGAAGATTTTTCGAGACTACAGGGATGAGAAGAACAAGGATGGAGCTGAAGAATATAAAAGAAGAGTAAAATAAAGAATAAAGAAATGCATTCATTCATTGTAGGTGGAGGGTCCACCTGGCCCATCTGGGCACATCATTCTAGCCTACCTAAGATTGTGTATTGTGCACCTCTATTGATTGACAACATGGAGCAACAAGTAACACTGGTTTCAACATCATTCAATAAAAAATTTTCGTTATTCGTAGTTTTCAGCAGAATCGATATTTGGTGCGCCTAGCTATTTTTTTTTACTTTCCTATAGCATCTTGCGTTGGTTCCTTTGTTATTTTTGTACTTTTCCATATTTCACGACAGTTGCGTGACATTATATTGCAGTTGTGGAAGCGAAACAACGTGGAAACTTGTTCAATGGCATAAGTCCCAACCTCAGATAAAGAATCGACTAGACGTTGTGAAGCCGCGATTTGTTTGGGTACAGCATATGCAATTACTACGAATGCTAAGTGAGATGTTCCAAACCACTAACCTAAGTCCAGCACTCATTAAATTAGAAATTAAGGCAAGGCGAGATTTACTTTTGAAAAAAATCGGTCCTAAGGGGACCGATCTGTTCTGTTACTTATGAGCTGTTTCTGTTTCATATACAATTTTAGTGAGATCGGTTTGAAATAATATGTTGAAACGTACACAATAAATTGAATAATGGCTGGCTGCAACATACTATACAAAACAAGCATTTTGATGCAACAATCTCCTAATGTTTCGACACCAACAGCTTAGTGCTCACTCAAATCGTTGATTGCGCTACGGCTGTATGTACCAACTAACACACATGATATCGTAAAAGTATATAAAATTTATAATGTTAGAACTGACGCAAAGTCGTCGACAAAATGAGATTACCAATCAACTTCCATTACATAAACAAATTGAATATTAGTGATCAAAGTCAACTTATTGAAAATATTTGCAAACGTCCTGTATACGTATACAGTATAAGCAAGTCTAAATTTAAGCAAAAGTTTGGAGCAAGCGGCGATTACAGAATTGCTGAAATGTTTTGCGTCATTCGCACAACAAAACCGAAAAAAAACCTCTTTGTTCTCTCTATCACCGAGCGATCTATACCTATCCACATGCTACTCTTACTTATACGAATCTATTAAATTCTATACTATTTGCTAATATCTGGCATGGCGGCCTGGGTCATAGCTTTGGCTACTGTATAGTGACGGCCTCGCCTAAAGCTGCTTCGAAAATGTATTAGTGCTTTTTTTGTGTATTGATTTTAAAACATTTAAAATTTAAGTTTATGAAAGGTATATCTACTACAAAAAAGACGTATTACCAATGTTAAAATTAAAATTGTCCAAACTTAATAGATGGACCTTGGACATTTAAGGTTACGTCAATAAAACGTCAATTAATGTCCTTAGCTGTAAGTATAAGTATATTAAGCAAATGTCCAAAAATAAACTTGTAACTTGTATTTGATGCGTATTTTTAATATTTGTTTGACGATGTCGTTAATTTATAAGCAACAATCACAATTCACAAGAGAATGTGTTCAAGTTATATTATAATATTTTTAATTCTATACTTAAATAGTAGGCGAAGGTGTAACAACAAAAAATTTGGTTAGTTACATCACTTATCAAACATCAAAAATCATACTTGGCTAGAAGGAATATCGTTACTGAAATAACTTTGAATAATTATTTATCATAATTTTTAATAAAATATAAAATTGCGCAAATTATTAAATTGATATTACAAAATTCAGTAATGCAGTAATCCCAATATAAATGATGCAAAAATATAAATTATTTTTTTCTTCTTAAAAGCCACTTATAATAAATTTTTACTTTCGGAATTCATGAAATATGAAGCATGAACTCAAATCTTAAATATACAAAAAGAGGTAAGTAATACGTATTGGAAATAACAAAAACAAAACCATTGAAGAACAAGAACAAGGCTTATACTTCAGTTTTTGTTGTTGAAGTTGTACGTACCGTGCTGAATTGTCAATTATTTAGAAATATAGTTTCGGCCGTGACATTAAATTTGAAATATTTTTAACAAATGAAATAAAGATGTTCCAGATAATCGAAAATGTGTAAAGTTATATTTATTTTATTTTTTTGGCCGCTTCGTTTAAGTCGCAAAAAATATTTGCAAAAAAATAAAACTGTGGCAAAAATGTAAAAATGTATAATGCCCACACAATTCGATGTTTGAAACGATCGTACGGACTACATATGGACATTTGCATCCAACGCACTTGGACCATTATGCTAAAAGTGACAGAAAAAAAAATTTATAAAAAGACTTTTGTGCTCGCCCCCTTCGTGACGTCCTCTCACTAAAGCCTGTACGCGACTGTGTACAAATCGCTAACCCGGATGAAGTTTTCGAATATATTATACACTTGTCTTAATCTATTTATCATATTTATCGATATGTCAACATACAATGCCGTACCAGACAGCTTCAACATACAATGCCGTACCAGACAGCTATGAATATAAAACCACCCAATACCGATAGTTTAATATACAAGTATAGTACGACCAAAGATATAGGGTTTCTTTGACTTTGTTACTAATCCGGAGAAAAAGTTTTAGCGCCAGTATCTTTATGGGGTACGTTTTCGTAATTTTATACCTAGGGCCCATTACCTTTTCTATACGAATTATTGCCAAAGTCAAAGCTATAGTAGAAACACTATAGGTTTGTTTCAACAAAGTAGCAAACTAGTTCGGAACTGTCCGACCCATGAGCAGTTTTAAAAAAACGTTGCTTTTTTTAAAACTGCTCATGCGTCGTACAGTTCGGAACTAGTTTGCTACTTTGTTGGAACAAGTCTTATATCTTTGGTAGTACTCTACAAATTGATTCTTTCAAATTGAATTATAGTTATATAGAAATTAATGTACAATTTATACGGGTTTCGTTTTCGTTAGGTAATTGTGATACTAATTTTGGTATAACAAAATTTCTGTCTAGGCCTTGGTTATTCAAACCCCTATTTTAAACATTAAACCTCGCTACACACACAAACATACACACGATCGAATTAAGTAGTAAAAAATGCAATCAATTATTTCTTATTAATATCTAATAAACATCATCTGTTTGTTCCCAGATATAAAGAAACTTGCCACGTGCTGTTGAAAACCTATTACAATAGTCAACACTGTTAACAGTTAGACAAATACATTCATAAACAAAAATTCCTATTGTAATCAAATCCATTTCATGGTTTCGTACTGCGGGTTTTTATATCTTAGTTTATAGCTATAGCATTCAGGAACGTAATCATCGAGATTCAACAGCTACTTATTTATTATTTGAACGTCCTTCATGAATTCAATTAGACTTAATTGCTAATAAATTAAATCGTTAATTTAATACTTCTTACGAATTAAGACAAGTGAACGTTCCCATCCTCATAGATCTTGTCATGACAATCACTTTGTTGTTGTACTTTTCGTTAATTTCTCCCTGTTTGAATAATTAAATAGGATAGAATGAAAAGACAATAGTGGGTGATATATTGTATTACCTAATTGAAGCATTATTTATGGACACACGTGGTCGGCCTTTCCTTGCCTAATACAAATTTATATATTTATATATGAAGGATATGACGCACATCCACATGTCCATGCCAGATACTTATTGAATGAATAGCATATTCACGTTCAATGCCATTTAGGTGTATATAGACACTACTGAACGTGTATATCCATAACGCAACACTTCAGTCCATCACTTTCTTTCTCGTTTTATATTCACTGCTTGCACTGGCAATTGTTGTTTGGGTTGAATAGTTTTGAGATTGCACGACGAGTGATAACCTTGCGTGTGACTGGTGTTTGACGTTTGACTCTGCGTTCGGCTTGGCAACAGCGGTGATTCCGTAATATAAATTATGACGGTGGTTCGGAACTTTTTCCGTTAATGCCCTCATTTTATCGCTTTGCTGGTGCATTAGACCTATCTTAACGCAACTAGTAGCGAAATATACTATTATAGTACGTATTAAACAGATTTTAAAATTATGAAAGTAATAAAGTGATAGAATGACAAAAATGCTAAATGGGTAGGGTGGAGCAACCAATACTATCTATAGCTATACAAATCGTAAAAGCATGAAGTGTAAGCAAAAATGGTTTGCGTATAGTAAACTAGGAAAGTTTGACATTGTAGTAACATGAACCGGATGTCGATTTCCGTTCGATTTGCCCGATCATCGTTTTGTATTAGAATTAGGTATTAGAACCATTTGAACTTTGTTGTGCTGAATACTGAATTGATTTCCATTTCATTCATAATAATAAAAAAATGTTAAACTTTCCGTTTCCCAAGGTCTTTATACTGAACATTAACAAGAAAATGAGGATCATCTAACATTGAAAATAAATTTAAATAAAATAATACAAGTTTATATTTAATAAATAACGGAAAATAACAGCAAAACATGGAATATTTTGTTTGTTGTTCTGTGATTTTTTTAAAATTGTTAATTTATAAATTATAATTTATGTTTATAATGTTTATTGTTTTGTATTACATACTTGAATCTTGCTTGAATAAGAAAAAGGCAATAGTGGAAGAGATGGATCTTGATAGATGAAAGAGCTTAACGTCAAAAGTTGAGCAAGTCAGTTAGATGTTTCGGACGCAAAATATTTCGCAAACACATCAACATTAAACAACACAGTTGAAGTTGAAACTGAAACTTGAAACATATGAAAATATGGGGAAACAACACGAAACTGTGAGTGCAACACTTTTGCTTCATCAGTCTATAAGTGTATATTTTAGTCTTTTATAAATTATAAATTACAAATAGCAAACAATGAAAATGAAATTGTGAATTATATTTTTACGGAGTACAGTACAATGACATTGTGTTATTGTGTCGTCTCATTCGAATGATGATTGTTGAAACTGTTATTCCCCTTCGTGTTATTCATTTACGTTTAATAATATTAATTTACAAAACGCTACGATTTGTATAGCTAAAAGCGACAACTTTCTATAGGAGGATCAAGCTAGACATTTCGACAAACGTTTGAAAGTTGAAATACTTTATATACGAGACGAGTACTTACTATTTTTAGCCAGGGAACAAAATATTTCTATATAGTTAGTTATAAGAAAAAATATACGACTAACGAACAAAAAATCAAAAAAATTTAATAATTCGAAATGTTAACTACTTAAACAAAACTATGTTATCTTGCCTAATCATATCAAAAGAAGCATACACATTTAAACCACACTTTATAAATGTATTTTTGGTCTTTCTTGAATATAGATTAGTAAAATTTATCGCTGTATTGATAAGCTTAGACTTTTCAGGTTTAGGGATTTCTTATCTGTATTTTTCGAGCTAGGTTGTGCCCCGGTTTGGTATATGCGCATATATTTTAATATTTAATCTAACATTTTGGTTTGGTTATCAAAATAGTGTTGTGTAATATGAAACTTGATAGTCCACCCCCATTTTAAAAACTTGATAAGTTTTCGTATCAGCAACGCAACATTAATCATTTAAAAAAAAAAAACAAGAAAACTACTAAGTACCTATAGGTTATCTTTTTAAATATAGGTATAAATATAAAGTCCCTATTTTTGTTTCCACAATTCCATCCGACTGAAGAATATCTACATAATAAACATCACTTTTATCAATTTTATGACGATAGTTCATATTAATGATTGCACTCAATTGTGTCTGTGGCTGTGAATTTGAACTTGACTCATACTACAAAATGTAAATGTTGCACTATACACATAAAGTGAAGATAAGAACTACTTATATCAAAATAGTAAGTAATTTAAATAATAACAAAACAAGAAATATTTTTCTAATAACGCAGTATTATTAACTATACCAGCCAAGTTTAATAGTTAAGAAGATGTAATTACTAAATACTACTACTAAATAGTTTTCGCGTTTGTACCTATTAGTTATGTAATTAAAATTGCTGAAGCATAAAAGCAGTGAATCTCAACCTTTTTTCCTCACGGCACACTTTTATTAATTTCAAAATTTGGCGGCACACTAACAATAAGATAAATTTAATTTCTAAGACTTGTACTTGGTCTCCTCTAGGAAGTTAGATAGAACCGATTGAATTACTTGTCTGACGCCTCTTCTGTTTAGGTAGGTAGGGTATTCCCAGCCCAGGGCGGAACACTTCATGAATCTCGCGGCATAATGGTTGAGAATCAATGCATTAAACTATTAGCAACCAGTTCCACGCATAATATTCGAAATTAGTTCAAATGCACTTGCAATTAATACCTACATGCAGACGCGTGCGTGGTCCTCTCTCGGTACCGCACATCAGTTGCTCTTTTTTATCCTACTCTGATTCTCTGCACTGATTACTGCGGTCATTATACTAAAGCCACAGTAACAGAGTAGGTAAACCGTATAAATAAATAACACACGATGAGCACGCAGCAGCAACACTATTTCGTATTGGCATTGACGTAATGCAACTAGCTCATTGAGCAATTGCTATTACAACACCTCAGCTCATCACATCGACATCATTTCTACGTACATACATCTATCTATGTGTACTTTATACTGTTTCATTTTTCTAGGCGCAATGCAAATTTATGCAGCATATGCAGCAATATGTATATGTTTAACTGTAGCTACATACAGTTGATCCATGATCCAATAATCTATTTAATCGTTTTATTTATTCTTTGCTATTCATTTAAGTTTATCTCTTTATGTGAATAAACACCATCGAAGTCTATATTTCTCATTTATTGGATTGGACTCAATTTATTGTAATTTCAAGCCAAAATCCATAATGCAAATTTTACATTTTCCTTTGACTTACCGTTCTTCATCGGCGAATACAAATTTCCTTAATTTGAGATCACGTAGCACGATGCCGAGACGATGACACACTTGAACAGTTTCAGCAATTTGTCGAAACATTCGTTTTGCTTCCGATTCACGTAAACGCTTCCGCGTTCGCACGTACGAATGGAGATCGCCGTGTGCTCGAGGGTAGACCAGGTACATGTGTCGATTGCAGACGAGCACTTCGTGCAATGATGAAATGCGTGGATGTGCATCCAAACGATAGTGAGCTGAGACTAATGAGTGAGAATCTTGGGAGACAACCTAGAAATTAAAGAAAATTGATTAAATTAATTAAATCATTAGATATCCATCGATATATTTATATACAAATAAACATTTCTCACAAGCTATACCCCAACACGGGTAGAACTTGCGTTAAATACTTCAATTAGAACCTCAAAATGCAAATTTGCGAACCGAGCTTGAAAGATGAGTGGGAGCGAGCCTGGTAACCTTGAAACTTTTTTTTTGTTATTGGGGATTATAAACGTACACGAAACAAATCACGACATAAACGTGCAACAAAATTTTCATTCTGAATTGTTAAATTAGTTCGAGTGTTAGCTAACTGTTGCAACTCTTATAAATGCACGATGGTGACTTGGTAAACATGACATCGCTTTACATGCACATGAAGGATAATACGCTTTGATAGCTCAATTAGTTCTATTTTTGTATATACCATGGAAAATCTGTATGTGGAGCTAATTCGTGTTGAACGTATTTTGTTTACGACAGGAAAATTTTGCTAAACTATAATATGGCATCTGAGTTATGAGTCTGGGTGATTGCTGATTGCAAAAGGCGAAAAATGTTTTGTAAGTAATACGATTTCGTCATTTTCATCAAAATCATCGAAAAGTAAAGTTCAAAGCGCAGGTTTTGCAATATAGCATCCATCAGCATGTAGTAACCAGGAGATTGAGATTGCGATCGCGCCGCGCAATTTTACACAATTCGAAGATCGAGTTTTATCATATCCACACATATATACGTATGCGTATACACGCCATTTTATTTATTCATTTGTTTCATTATTAAAATATCGTTCTTTATATTTGGCAAAATTTTGCAACATGTTTGCAACACTCACTCTCGAGATGTGATTGCTAATACTCACACTCACACCACCACCAAATAAATATTGCTAATCATTGGTAATTAACATCTTTATTTTGTTTTCGTATTATTCTATACACTGTGCGATTATTTTATCGATGCACGATCAAAGTAATTTTTATATCATGGCGTTACAGTCAGTTGTCAATTTTTTTCCTTGTCATAATTTGAATTGTTCGTTCACAAATTCTTCATCAATCATGTACGCAACCGAAGAAAAGGTAGAAATAATAAAAAGGTACGCACGAAATAATAGTCTGCGGACTGTTCGCGATTTATTTTCCATAAAATATCATGTATCCTTCCCTTAGTACAATACAATACATTGTCCTCCCCACTCTCTCTCAGTCCGGTATGTCTTTAGCAATACAAGTCCACACTGCCATGAGATTGACTCGTCTATTTTACCATCGTACATAGGCACTTAGCACATGCTATGTTCGACGATAAAATAATCGCTCTGTATACACATATAATATTTTATTTTTTAATTAATTTTATCGCACACCACGTTGCGTAATGTCACTGTTTTAAGGATGTGCAAAAAAATAATCTCAATTCTCTATCTCGTTAATAATCTCATCATGAGCTAAACATTTGAATGATAAGTCCATTTACGTATTGTTTTACAAGTGAAAAAAATTTCATTGTCAAAATAAATTTATATGCTAATAAAATAGCACCGACTGCCAACACAGCGGCTGGCCCCTGACCACTTTAGTTGCTACATTGGCTACACCCTGGCGACGGTACAGCCCTTGACAATGCCCAAACCCTAAAACCCCAGTCTTCATTTCTGCAAGAAGAACCTGTTATTACATCAGGTATTATATTATATTGCATAGGACAAGCGGATTAGTAAGAAATTGCACCTCGTTCTCAATTCAAATACCATAAGACACCCAAAATTGAGAAACCGGTTGAATAATTGAATATGAAATACAAAGACCAGAATTTGGAAAAGAAGCAAAAGAAAAAAAAGCTCCCTGATGGGTTAATCTATTTAATACTCTCATTAGGAATTTCTCAATCCCAAATTAAACAAAATATAGCCAGACTTATAATAGCAAGAGAACGAGGAGCCATATGGCCCAACCTTACCCTTCTCACCAACCCAACGGAACACTAACCACGCTATAGCCTAAACATTCCAATGACGCACAACAATGCAGATTATCAGCAGCGACCCTGCGATATTACTCTAACCAACATTCAAGGTTTAACCAAAATTTCCAAAGTACAATCATTTTATAGGGTTCTAATTGTTGGTGGCTCATAACTTATTCAATCCAATTGACCAATATAAAAATATATGACAAAGTATATAATAAAATCGTTGAATATTGTAATGTTTATGTTGCAAAACAAATGAAACATGGTTTGGCGTTTGGCTATACCGTTAAGGCTTGTAGTAAAGTTTGCAACTTATACACTGTCGTGAAGTGAATTACAATATTTACAATGACTTGCACTGATATTAAGTTGTTAACGATAGTTTGCTTTGTACGGATATGAATTGTTGTATTTTTAACTCTTTATACTCTTGGTGTGTAAAAATGATTGTGAACAACAATAATAGCGTACTTATTATTAAATTCCGAGAACTAAGCAAATGAATTAGTATGACTCAAAGATTAAATAAAAGAAGAATGTAAATTTGTAAGTACAAATTGTTAACCTGCATGCTATAACTATAACAAGAGAATCAACACCAACAACAACTCCATCAGCAAAATCAACAACTAAATCTGGGGAAAAACAATAGGAGCTAGAAGTTAAAAAATTAGTACCCTTCAAATTCCCCTAAGCGTAATGCCAGTAATTAAATTTCAAAATATTTATATACTGCCTCAAATTCTAGTAAAACTACATTGATGTTGATTTCTTTAGGTTGCGTTAATCACAAGATTATTGCAACAACCAAAGGCCTTGCACAAGTTATAACTACATATCTCGAAAGAGACTCTTCTCGTCGTCTCTTGAAGGTATGTAACATTTCACGATCAATTATCCATTTAAGCTATCACATCATAAATGATTTTAAATTTTAGCTGCTAAAACAATAAGCATGCAGTTATTAAAACGAGTTAATACATTATAGTACGCAGAATAAATAAAATGTCCATAGTCGTTCCAAGAAGTTTAGACTCCTATAAACAATAACAATCAGTTTAGAGGAGGATGCTGGAAATTTCATTACAAAAAGTTCATATTTTCGTAACCTCGCGTATAATAGCCTCTATATGCGCTCATTGAATAATATACTATTATATACGAGGAGATTGGAAAGAATACACAAACCTGAAATTGCAACAAGTTCAAACAAGTAGCAAGTAACTTGCACATCACCTTTAAAGAAAAAGAGATAAGAAAAAAACAATTCATTCACGAAACAAGCTCAAGAACAAGCTTTGGGCAAGAAGGGACTAATAATATGAACAAGAACGAGACCGGAATTAGTTAGTACTAATGCGTGTATGTAAAGAATGCTAAAAATGACAGGGACGGGTGAAAGTGAAAAAAGAATGAGATGCGATGAGAGAAGAAACCGTATTGCGCAGCTAGCTTCAGCCAGCAGGTAAGGTAAGGTACCCTTACAAAAGAAGAAACTCATGTTTCACACTTTTCAATAAGTTGATGGGTTTGGTGTCGTATTATATATTTATACATCCTTACAAGTATCTCAAAGCCAAGATGCGTCCCACCTCACAACTTCCCAACAATCCCAACCTTCAATGTCAATGAGAAGAGAATGTAAGTAAAGTAAGTAAAACCAATTTAATACGAAAATTTTACAGCATTGAGCAGATTCTAGTTCTACCTTCAAGTTCATCTTTAATCATGGTCATCTCATCAGAACCTTGATGCTCAATCTCATAGCATATCCTCGTTCTAAAATACGTTCAAAATCTTCAAGGTCAGATTTAAAGTTGTATCTGCATTTTCCACAGTACCTAATACATTTTCAATAAAACATTGTAGTTACCTATGCCTATGGTTTAGTAACCTCAGCTTCCAGCATTACAAGCAGTCTTCGCGCTCTCCAAGCCTTGGAATTTGTATTCATTTTTCAATTGTGATGTATCCATCTCTATCAGTTAGAGCTCACAGACCACAGTTCAGAGTAAGTATATCCACAGGATGTTTACTGCGTAACAAGGTAACGCGGCATGAATTTACATAGAACGAAACTCTCTATCTCGGTCTTACATGATCTTCGGCACGATTCCATTTCTTTCTGGCTTACTCTATCTTATGTTTCATTTCGTCACTACAGCACTATTCACTAAATTTTAAGTTTCTTTTAAAGGTTCTCGCTCTCGCGTCCTGCTTTTCATTCCTAGCTCCTTGTTATGTCTCTCTGAAGTTAGACTAGGATGCCGAATGGTTTTATATTCTCACCTTGTAAATGTGAATTTTACACATTCATGTTACGTACTTAATAATAATATACGCCAACGTCACGATGACTGAACGACCATCTCAGGACAAGGGCACACAATGACCTTGTTACAATTTTCTCTCTTTATTTTTAAATTAACCAATTAACCGAACCGGGTAATTGAAACTTTATAAGCGCCCTATAAATGTCTTACTCACATGTTTTGGCGAGAATTTCAACTTATTGACGATATGGTCGATAAAAATGAAAATGCTTCAACATTGTTACTTACAAGTTTTTATCTCGTTTAGATATGAATATGAATGTTACATACATTCATATTTATTTATTTTTAATGGCATTGCTTTAGGTTTTGCAAAATTACGTAACTTGATACAACCAACACACAACAAACAAACAAAAAAACACACACACACACACACGCATAAACAAACGATGAGGTGATATGCAACGGTTAGTTGTATATTAAAACAAAACAAACAAAAAAGGTTGCGAAATGCGCTTATATTCTGCGTTGTTGTAAGTCAGTGGCCTTGACTTAAGTCAGGCCAGTATTTTTTAGCGAGTGTGCTAATACCAATGCTAACTTGCTGAAACACCTATGTTAATCAATTTTTTTAAGTATATTTTCACATAAATTTAGAATTATACATTTTTCACATTTTCTGTTGTAGGGATTGTGTCCCAACTTACATACTTACAATACACTTCCATAACTTTCTCTTCATTCCTTCGACAATTCACATGTTCCCGAAAGCTATGCTCTTTTCCTCTACCTACGTCTGAACCTTTTTCAACTTTCTGCTATTTTGACCAAGCATAAGACTCGAGACTTCTTCTTCAGCCTTCAGCTCGTACAGTTCACTTTGCTATTTTCATTTTCTATCACATATTCTTTTACAATGTAAGCAATAAACTATTAAACCAGTACACGCGTGTGTAAGTTATTTGTCTACGCATACCTCATCACCACAGATATCTAACTCTACACTGTAAAGAAAAAACTAATTAAGACCAAACATTTTTTTTAAACAAAAATTTGAACATTTCAGTTACTTTACTGTTGCTAAGGGCACGAAATGTTATAACCAAGTTAACCTCTTCATATATATAGCTTCGATCAAGGACTTCAACATGACATTGATATTTTTATTTATACTTTAAAGTTTAAACATTGGAATTTTTACGACTGGATGACGATTTTTTGAATTTATTGTACATTGAAGACGTGAAACCTTCTTTTAGTTAAAGTTAAAATAATAGAGAAATATCAAAGTCGCGTCTATGAATAGTTTTGCAAGAAGATTGACATTTAGAAAATACTTATATACATAAAGAAATAAAATGAATAAACTCACTTGAATGTGTGTACACTGCATATCATGTTCATACATACATATAGGTATAAAAGTAAGTTGAATTCGCAACTTTTTTATAACTATAGTATTTCCATTGGACCATTGGCAATTCACAATTGAGAAATAAATAATATAATGCAAGTACCGACAAAACGAAATGAAATGATTGGCACATGCTTTGCTCCACACACACACAACATAGGAACATGTGCAATGAAAATGAAAATGTACAGAATGTTCATGTTTCATCAAACCAAATAAATTCAAAATATTTGCATGATAGATACAGAATGATCGAAAATTGAGTAGGTAATTCTTCATAAGCTGCTTTCAAATTGTTGATGCTGAGACTAACTCAACAAAATCGAGTCACTCAACTAAATATTTGACTTCAAATTAACAAACAGTACTTCCTTGCTGAGAACGCTCTGAGCCTAAAAAAATGTCAAGAGTTTTTCGAAAAGAACGCAGCAAATTACTCGAGAGCAATTCAAAACTACTCCGAGTAGCTTAGAGTGTGTGTTTATGGCAAGCAATTTTAGCCAGACTGTATAAATATTATTTTAGTTTAGTATAACTGGAAACCCTGCTGTGCAATGCCTATTAGGATATTAGGTATTAGTAACTCGATTAGCAAATGAAACGTTGTCAATTTATGCAATTATTTTACGTCCATTATGTCGTTTTGTCACAGAACAGAACAGCAAATGTCGAAATATGAATGAGTAAAATGCAAAAGAAAAAAACTTGTTCAAATTTAAAACTCACCTTGCACACTAATTCCTCCTGTGTGTTGACGTCAATGCATCGAAATAGGGAGCTACCCTCGACCTGCTCCAACAACAAGTACTTGTCTGCAATAATCGTCGCCTCAAAGTTCTCCTGTGGCTGCGCCGGTTGCGGTTGTTGTTGCAATTGTTGATTCTGTCGGTTTCGTCGTTGTTGTTGATCGTTGTGGCTGCTGTTAAATGAGGATGGCACACGCGGCACTCGCAATTCATTCCGTTGATTGCTATTATTAAGAATTGATCGATATTTCTTCACGATGCTGTCACTTCGATCACCACTATTATTATTATTGACGCCATTCGTGGCTGTTGAGCTACACGAGGCCGGATCAACATTCTTCATCTCCATGCCAACATTCATATTGCCAATGCCAATATTTCCGTTTGTATTCACAAATCCGTTGAGCACTACTGTGTTTTGCATTTTATCTTCTTTAGCTTAACGTTTCGTATATTCCTCCTAAATAAATCACTTCACGTTTTTCTTGTAAGTTTCTTTTTATTGTGCTCGTTGATTGTTGTTAATATCAAAAAATCAAAAATATCCTTGTTTGTCCTCTCTGCGGGGGAGACACACTCACGTTAACTGAATATTCTTCACGTTTTTGTTTTATTGTTACGAATGGTTTTTGAGGTTGCGAATGTGTTCCAACATTTGTAAGAACGACCACGCACCACGTACCTGCCGCTTTGTTGGCCGATCGTCACTAACTAAACGAAACGACGACAAACCAAAACCAATACCGAAAACGTGTGATGGTGTGATGAAGAATTTCATCAGCTCGACGAACGAACGCAGCACGATTTACATTGCAATCGCAATCAATTGTTGAACTTGTTTAGAAATTCATGGACAACCAATCGCAGTGCTTTGTTACACGAATATATACGAACATATCCGATGTAAAATCATACTTTCAACATAGGCAACCAAATAAGCAATAAATTCGAAACACGACTTACGATACAAGTTGCTTACACTATTTTTTAAAATTTGCATTTAGTATTTTCATTTTTTTAATAAAAAATAATTTTGGTTACATTAACAATTATACACAATATTGACATTTCATACTTCAATTTCAAGTGTCAAGGTTAACTTAAAAAATATTTTGCTAGCTTTGTCTATCCTATTCTGCTTCCAATTTTCCATTCCGAAAACATACTTGATGTAAAATCATAGTTTCAACATTGGCAACCAAATAAGCATAAAACAACTAGGGTCAAAAAATTAATTTATGAACTTGACGTTAGACAACCAAGCGAACCACGCCAAAAATTCGTTAACTGTTTTGCACTTTTGCATACCTGGAAATAAAATCACTAAACAAAACACAATTAAAACAAATCCGATGTAAAATCATTCTTTCTACATAGGCAACCAAAGAAGCAATAAAACAACTTTCGTCAAAAAATTAATTTATAAACTTGACGTTAGGCAACCAAGCGAACAACTCTTAAAATGGTTTACTGTTATGCATAACCTCGAAATAAAATCACTCAACAAAATACAAATAAAACAGGAAATATGAGTAGTGCAAACAAGGTAAGTTATTAATCTTTGCATTTTGATAAATAATTAACAATTTTCTTATAGGTCGGTGAGATTTTCACTGCAGCAGGGGCGGCTTTCAACAAGTTAGGCGACCTTACAATGCAATTGCATCCAAATGCGGAATCTCCAGCCGGGTAAGTGCAAATAAAACCACTTTCTCACTTATTTAAATGTTATTTTTGCATTGTAATCGTCAGGAAGTGGACAGATGAAGAAATTGAGATGTTGCGTTCCGTAGTGAAACAGTTCTCGGACGGTTTGCACGAAATTAGCGAACATATTAGATTACGAACAGTGTAAGTGCATTTGCCATGTCAATTTCTTCATAAATATGAATGCACTCTTTCATGTTTTGTTCTTTTGTTGATAATGTAGTAACCAAATTCGAACAGCGTTAAAGAAGAAAGCATTCGAGGACGCTGGCATACCATCGAGGCAAGTCAACACGGCTCAAGTGTCACAACTTCCTCAGCAAATGATGAACAAAGAGGTTACGCTCAATATGTTGAATGCTGCGGAATCGGAAGTAGATGTGGAAGCGCTTCATGAAGATGTTAAGTTGGATTTTGATGGGTCAGAGGAAGTAACTTCTTAAAATAAGTAGCATTCATTATTTATAACAAACATTTTGGATAAAATAATTTTATATACTAGCGATTTTACCAACAAGAAAAGACATTTTAGGTTAAGTTTATTAAATAATTAGAAAACTTTCGCTAGGTGGCGCAGTGTGTAATTTAAACAAACAATGGAAATTGAACCGTTCCACGTGACGTCACTGGTAATTTTAAGTAGCTGATCCAGATCAAGATGGCATCCTTCAAGCCTCCAATAGCATTCGTTGAGTTCGTATGCTCATTTGCTTTCACAACGAGAAGACGAACTCTAACGAAGTTCCGGATCAGCCGTAAGAATTTCAAATCGGTCATCCGTGGTTTTTTAAATTTCTAAGAATGTTGGAAACAAAACACTTTCCGTTCCCATTGACTTTTGTCACTTTCAAATATTTTCGACATTCGTAAATGTTTACAAATAAAATGTTCAATATCATGTACCACTAGATTTCGGATTGAAAGTTCTTTAAAATGTGGGAAAACAATTTGGTCTTTCATTCTTTTAAGAGCATTCCGATAACACTTCCATGGTTGTGGCTCGATGATTAATAACTCTCCCAATTCGCTGATTACCGTTAAAAACGTTTTAAGTCCTTGGTCTCCTGTGTTCAGATGAATCCACATTGTTGTCGAAAAACAAAAGACTGCATCAAAAGTGTTTTTAAAGCCATCTATTGAATTTTCTTTGAGAAAATTTGATGTTAAGCGTTTAAAGTGTTTTTGGGTGCAATCGGAGCATTGAAATTGAATGTTGTCACTTGGGAATTGTTCCTTTGCTCGTTGAATAAGTACAGAATCAATATCCACCGCTAATATTTTAATAGTAACGTGTGAGGCCAGATTTTGTTGCAGGAATTTTAGAAGTTCATGTGTTAAGTTCTGGAAAAGTGAAAAAGGAAAGCAGATCTCAATTTATGCGATTATTTTGTTTTTATATCATTTATATACTTACACCTGCATTACATCCTATATCCAGCGCCAGAAATGTTGTTGGAGGTTTTTGAGAGTGAGAGTTTGTGCTCCAAATATCTGCTGGCAACAAGTTGATGCGACTTTCTGGAGGATGGAATTGGTAATAATTAATGAAATTGCCATGCTGGACTGCACCAGGATTGCCGTCTTTGAATTGCAGTTCGTTCGAAGTCATTCCTTTAGCAGTATTTATTAATTACGAGATTAATTATTATACTATGTGAGGTTATGTTACCTAACTAATAGGCTTATTTCTTTGTAAATAACTTTTCGGGCGAGTAAAGTGAAAGCAAAGAAACGGTTTCGTGAAACTAATGGTACACTTGGTCCCCACCACAATTTTTTAACTTTCACTTTAACACGCCAGAAAAGTTAGTTATAAAGAAATACGCCTAATGACAGTTGAGGTCATTGGTCATACTTGCATCTAGCGACAGTTTGGCATCAGCCAATCACAAAAGAGTTCCTGAATATGATCATTAAGTTGCCTACCTGCGATCCAAACTAAAGAAGGAAAATTACCCTCCCACACTTTTACCTTACCGGAAAGATGTTAGATGGCCTTGTTAGCGTGGTATCTTAGAGCAGGGGTGGTCAACCCAAATAATCTTGCGGGCCACTTTGGAAATGCATCATAACTCCGCGGGCCACATATAAAATTCTATATCCCCATTAGATTTAGATACAATATTGACATTTTTCGGAGTGAAAAATTGAAACATAATGAGTTATTAATATTGTGTTTACTATTATTCTTACATGTAAACATAGATAATATAATAATAATGATACTAAACGTACATTGTACAGAAATATATAACACGAAAAATTAAATATAAAAAATATATAAACATGAATGAAATAAAAAACACTTTGGCCATTATAAAATAAATATATTATTATTTTGTAAAAGTGTGATGAATCTCGAGGGCCGGAAACTTTGTTACATTGTCCCTGTGACAGGGTATATTTTAAATTCTGCGGAATTTCAACGATTTTATAAGCAGCTGGTACAGTAGGAAAAAATTCATGTAACGTATGAACAGCTTTATTTTTGTTGAATGCTTCTGTGACTACATTACAATCAATTCGGATAGCATTATCTTTAAATATATTCACAGGGTAATCCGAAACCGCATAACCATGCAAAAGTGGCTTTAATATTTGATCTTGGACGCGTACGACAATTGGACGCGCGATAATTGGACGCGTACGACAAAAAGCCAAGTACGCTAAACCCAAAGTACGTTTTGTGTTTTTACACTACCCCTCCTGCTAACCCCAATAGGGACTAACCGAACTGTAAGACCACTCGCCCAATTGTCGCGCATCCAATTGTCGTACGCGTCCACTAGGGCACATAACGTAATTGTGAAAAATGTTATTAGTGAAAAATGAACATTAACACTCAATGCTGCATCATATAGGTATTGGTTATTTCATATTATTTGTATGAAACGTGGAAAATGTTAAATTTGTAAATTTTCTTTTGCAATTTAATTTTACACAGGCATGGGACTCGAAATATCAATTAATCTAGCTTCGCGTGGCTGCCGTGTAATTATAGCAGACGTGGCGGATGCAACTGCATCAGTACAGCAAATCATACGAGAAACTAACATGTCCTTGGACCCAGCCAGTTTATAATCGGTTCGCAAATTTGCTTGTAATGTAATTGCTAATGAAA
>JARJEB010033554.1:0-17070 GCA_030264535.1 Liometoxenus newtonarum | reverse complement strand
CGCTTATGTTTGACAGTAGTAGTCCGTCCTGACGTCATTTTTGTGTTTATTGAATAATTACGTTTGAAATTAAGTCTACCTGACATTATTTTAGTAACCTCGGGCTATCCTACATAATACTAAAATTTTTACTAACACTCATCTCACTGACCTGTTACATTTGACATTTTTGACATTTGACATTTACAATTAACGAATTCGAAAGGAATTAACAAAATAGTGACACCCGTAGCAGTACTGACACTGACCGGTTACAATTGACAGTTTTGACATTTACAATTAACAAACTGGCGACATCTGTGAAATTATTTGCAACTAAGTAAAAATCGTAAAAAATATTTAAACTCCCCGCCCAAAAGTATCAGTTTTACGCGGGAAATTTAAACTGTCAATTTTCATCTAGCGTACCTAAATCAATGAAAAATGGCAAAAATGTCATTTAAACGTGCCACACAATGTATGTCCACATAAAAATGCTAAGTCTATGGACAACGAACAGTTAATTTTGCATTTTTGCGAATTGGTAAAAGAAGATTGTCGACTTTGAAGACGTTGACCTTTCGTACGGTCGTGTTTCGTGTTTTTGTCTTCTGTCCTTCTGTCTATGCAAGTTACAACGACGACAGCGATGTTAACAAACGATAAACAGTCACAGAGACGATTGAAAGATTGGATGATTGTCTTTTTACGACTCCACTTAACTTTATCATTCGTTTTATTACTGTTTTTTTTTTTTGTTCGTCTACTCACGCTACACGCAATTGTCTCTTAATACCAGGCATTCAAAGACAAACATCGAAAACAATATTTTATAGATTATTTTATTAGGATAGGAAATATATTTGCTATACTTATACTACTTATACATTTATAGATTTCTTTACCTTTCCATTAATGATTTCGATTAACATTATATCACTAGATGCTTTCGATTTGCACAAAAAAATCGATTAAGAGCACTTTCTTTTGTCCCTTTTACAGTTCTGAATAAATCCTTTGTGCAAATCAAAAGCCACTACTACCTGCTTTCGATTTACCCACTATAATGTACTCTTCGGAGCAGTTTGGAACTACTCTAAACGGTTTCGAGTAACACTGGATACTGAAATTGAAATAAAAATTAATTTTCTCAAGGTCTCAAACAAAATATTTGATTTCTCACAAAATATTCCATATATACATAAAATCACAGAATTAAGTTATTTTAATCAATGAGTTATTGCAGTTCAACCACACAAAAGTCTTAAAAAATAAAATTCCAAGATTCATAAGATAATTCACAAATAAATATTATTTGAAAATGTCCAAAGTTGATTTGGTTCCCTAAATCACTACTAGTTCGTACTGCGCATGAGTACTAGCGCACAATTACATGACATAACCTCAATTATTACCTATATGTATAAATAAAACGAGATACTTTTGAAATAATTAAAATTCGAGTCGCATTTTCAACTTTTGAACAAGGAAAATATCAAAAGTGGAGTGCGATATTAAAAAAACAAATAGAAAACGCAAAGTTACCGTAATAGACAGACTTAACGCCGCGGGGGGGGGGGGAACCACCCCACTCGCCCCAACCTGCCTACGCCCATGTATATTACTTTGATTATTTGATTTTAATTTTGTGCAGTTTCAACTTGAAGCCCAAGATCTCCGACAGCACTCCCGACAAAGCGGAGAGAATGACAACTTTTGTAATGTTATACAAAACCGGATTGGCTGAAAGTCCCAAAATCTTAAACTGACTTTCCAATTCCTATTCAAACAAATTTTGAATTTTAATCGTTTTAAATACGTCTCTGTAAAATTGTTTACCTTTAATAAATCAGCAGCAAGCTTCAATACACTATTGGCAACCATAAGTTCCTCCTTTTTATTCGGTTTTTGTTCAATTTGCAAATACAAATTGATTTGTTCGGTGATGAGTACGGATAAGTTGCGATACTTTTTATTGATTTTAACGCCCAGTATCATAAAGCGTAGAATAAGTATGCCCAGGCCTAAGCTCCACATGAGAATCTCTAAATTGTACTGCGAGTTCAGGACGAATGTGTCCTTTAACAATTCCATGCACAAAATGGAGAGAAGAAGCAGTGTCGCGATGAATGCCGCCGATACGATGATCTCAACGGATCGTTGTGGTCCGCGTTTCTTGAGATACGAACGCACCGACAGCCAAGTGATGATGTTGCGCACTTTGTTCAGTCGGAAATGCGGCAGATCGGATTTGCGTGCGCGACGTGATGAAGTCAGATGTGAAAAGAGTTTCGCGTAGAGAAATCGTTGCTTGAACGTGCGCTCCGCCACCGATAATAGAAAGAAGAGGAAAAATCCGAGGACGAAGCGTTGAATGGCTGCTGTTAACATTATTACACGTTCCCTTAAAAATGATAAATAGAAACATATAGTGCTGCCCTCTGTGTTCGAAGCGCATAAGATGCAGTAAATAAATTGCGCTGCGCATGGGCACTAGTTCATAAACTTACCAATATGAGTCGCCAAAGAATGCTGCGAATATTTCGGATGCCGAATCGGAAAACTTTGCCATCACCAAATGCGTTATTTGCACGATGGTAACTTGCAATTCGTCTTCGGCTGTTGTATCAATAGCTTTATCACAAAAACGACAAAGTATGGGCAAAATTGATATTATTGTCGTTATAATCATCCCCATGTAGAAGAAATCGGTGTTTTCTGGCATTGTTTCCACACGTGCGATGATCATCGAACTTATTTCAATGACAGACAGGTCTGCTTTCTTGATTTCTTTATGTTCCCATATTGTACAACTTACTGCACAAAATTAATTCATATACAGGGTGTTATTTAGAGATAGGAGATGAAACATTTAACTGGACACGAAATGTCCACATTTGGCACTAAAATACAGGTACAAAAACCCAAGGCCATAAATTAACCTTAAGTGAGTTGTTTCAAGATTAAAACAAGCCAAAGCTTCATTCTAGAATTTGGAATTTTTATAAAAATAGTGAGTGTCCTAAAATGTTTAAGTGTCCTAAAATGACATTTATTTAAAAAAACGTCTGATGACTAATGTCCTAAAATGTCCGAACTTAATGGAATGTCATTTATGTCCCAAAATGTCCGAACATTTATTCGGACATTTAATGGAAGAAATGTCATTTATTTAAAAAAAGTTTGATGATTAATGTCCCAAAATGTCTGAACATTTATTCAGATACTTAATGGAATTAATGTCATTTATTTGAAATTTTTTTGATGATTAATGTCCCAAAATGTCCGGACATTTATTCGGACACTTAATAGAATAAATGTAAATTAATTTTAAAAATTGTTTGATGATAAATGTCCCCAAAATTTTCGGACCTTTATTCGGACACTTAAAGGTTATTTGAAAAAATGTTTGATGATTAATGTCCCAAAATGTCCAGACATTTATTCGGACATTTAAAGGAAGAAATGTTATTTATTTGGAAAAAAATGTTTGATGATTAAATTAATGTCCCAAAATGTCCGGACATTTATTCGGACACTTAAAGGAATAAATGACATTATTCGAAAATATGTTGGATAATTAATGTCCCAAAATGTCTGGACATTTATTCGGACACTTAATGTTTGATGATTAAATTAATGTCCCAAAATGTCCGGACATTTATTCGGACACTTCATGGAATAAATGTCTTTGTTTTTGAAAAAATATTTGATAATTAATGTCCCAAAATGTCAGGACATTTATTCGGACACTTAATGGAATAAATGACATTATTTGAAAATATGTTGGATAATTAATGTCCCAAAATGTCCGGACATTTATTCAGACACTTAATGTAATAAATTTATAATTTCTTGAAAATGAAAAAAATATTATTACCTCTATCAGAAGGTCCACAATATGGACTTAAAATCGAGTTCGGCGGCGCATCAATATCATACTGTCCATCAGATTCCGACATTTCCGAACTGAAACTGCAATCCTCACTGTTTGTGGTAAGTCCAATGGGCATCCATTCATTGCCCGACGTATTTGCTTCAATCTGACCACTCGTCACTGTATCCGGCGAAGACATCGTTTCGCATTCACCTTCCTCGTCCGTATCGCAGGTGCTTTCCAATCGCGGTTTGCTGCTTCCACTGGCGATACCAAGTGGAATTTGCGACGACCTTGTCTGATCATGCAAAGAACCATCACTATCCGAATCACATTCTCGTCGAAAGAATGGAATATCTGGAGCGGATTGACGCCGTCGTAACGGCAACGAATGCACCCATTCATTGCAACGTGAACCGGAACTTTCCGGTGGAGATTCTTCTGCTTTCGCTGCTACCGCTACGGCAGCCATAATTGAAACAGGCGTTTCCTCTTCTTCTTCATCTTCTTGAACTGCTCTTGATAATTCTGACGGTTTATCCATTTCGAGTTCAGCATTGTCATTTTCACTAGGGCTCGACCCATTGCCGTTTAGACTTTCGAAACCGTCGTCATCTATACCGCTTCGATTACGGAGCCGGTGTCTACATAAATTATTATTACTGAAACGAAATGCAGTCAACGATTTAGGTTTTTATCGATAAAACTAGAAAAGAACTTGGTTATACGTCAATTGGACGCACGACAATTGGACGCGGCGTCTTTAGGACGTATTGACAAATTGGACGCATCGGCAACTGGACGCAACGACTTTACGTCTTATGGCAAAACTCGTGCAAAAGGCCAAGTAAGCTAAAACCAAAGTACGTTTTGTATTTTTACACTACCCTCTGGCTCTGGATGACCCCAATAAGGACTAACCTCCTTACCGTTCGGTTCATAAGACGTAAAGTCGTTGCGTCCAGTTGTCGATGCGTCCTAAAGTCCAACTGTCGTACGCGTCCAATTGTCATGCGTCCAAATGATCGCGTCCAATTGACTCCGTCCAACTGACGCGACACCAAAAAACTTACTTGGATTTTTCATTACGATTCGGTATGATCACTTCGTTTTCCTCAAACAAAACGTTTTTATTATTAGTAGATCTTTTGTAATGGCGCGAACGGCGAGTTGAGTGTTCACAGTTGTTTTTAAATTTACGTGACTTTCTCGTTCGTCGACTGAAACTTTTCTTATAAATTTGCAAACGTTCTGGATCCGGACCTGGACTTGTTGATACAATTTGTGAATGAACAAAGCTCAGTATCCAAATCATTAGTATTGGGACAACAAATTCAGAAAACGGTATAGTTGTCTGCAATTATCGACAAAAAATATCACCAAAAAGAAAAAACTATTTGTATATAGAAAAAATTATAGGTTAAATATTAAATACGCATGCGCAGAAGCGCACGGCACAATTAGAAAATTAAAATGTAAAAAAATCGCAACACTTACTACATACCAAATCTTTTGAGTGGTAGGAATAGATTGCAATGTTGAAAAATTGCAGAAAATAAAGTGCCAACAATGCTAGGAAGATTTTCCCCGATGTTTGCTTCACCCACCATTTCGAGTAACATGGCAAGAAGACTATTCGTAATATTGATAGTCTGAATACCGTGCAAAAACCATGCTTTGGTTTCGCTTTCGTGAATGAGGACCCTGTGTTAAGTTAAATTAAATATTAGCATTACTAGTACATGTAGGTCAAAGATTCAAGGTCGACCAGGTGAAAGTAACAAATCAAAAATTTTTAAAATAAAAAAAATAATTTCGTGAATTAGACAATTCTGAAGGGAAAATGTTGGATTGCCCTTTGTTTGGACTCACAAGAGACCAATGAAGTTGCGAATTTCGGCGAAAAAATTTGAAATTTGCTCGAAAGTAAAGGTGGATTTATGCTCGCCACTTAGTATTTAACACGTAACTCCTAAGCCTTAAGATTTAACATTTAAAAGCTAAGCTTATGTACATCATATCGATTAACCATTTATGTTTGTCACTTAAGATTTAAAGATTAAAGGTCGATTTATCCTCGCCTGTTAACATTTAACACTTAACCCGTAAGGCTCAACATTTGACATTTATGACTAATTTTAAAAAAAGCATGGTTAAATCTTTAAATCTTAAGTGACAAACATAAATGGTTAAACGATATATACGTAAGCTTATCTTTTAAGTGTTAAATCTTAAGTCTTAGGAGTTAAGTGTTAAATGCGAAATGGCGAGTATAAATCCACCTTACACCATGCTTTTTTAAAACTTAAGTCATAAGTGTCAAATGTTGAGCCTAATAAAGGGCTCCAGACATTGTCAGATTAACTGCAGATATTGGTCTGTCAGTCCACAGAAATTGCTCACACACACACACACACACACATCAGTTCACCCATATGATCGCGGACAAAATTTGGCCTTACGATCATCGCATAAGACAAGAGCCTTAAGATTATCTGACAATGTGTGGTCCTCATTAGGGGTTATGTTAACAGGCGAGCATAAATCGATCTTTAAGGTGGATTTATGCTCGCCAATTAGCATTTAACACTTAACTCCTAAGACTTAAGATTTAACATTTAAAACATATATATCGTTTAACCATTTATATTTGTCACTTAAGATTTAATCATGCTATTTTTAAGTCTCAAGTCATAAATGTCAAATGTTGAGTCTTTAAGTGTTAAATGTTAACAGGCGAGCATAAATCGACCTTTATTGCGAATCACTTGGATCACCTGGGTGCGTTCCTTTGACAAGCTGTACGTTTAAGTTTATACACGGTGTACGATACAGGAACGCACCCACGGTATCCGATAACACTAGGGGAAGAGATACCCCTCCATTACAATGTTGCCAAGTTGCAATATGTACAGTTTCTTTTATTACCTCCTGAAGGACCATCAGGGCAAATCCAACATTTTCTCTTCAGAATTGTCTGTCCAAAGAAGAAACCTATCTGAAGCTAATTCACGAATTTATACACACCCTGTATGAAATGTTATAAGAAAAAAATCGTAAATTGATTTTCAAATGACAAACAATAAAATTATTTACCACGCACTAAATCCAAATCGATTAAATCCGTTTTTGGTTTTGCTGTTTTTAACTGAATGTTGTTTAAACCATGTAAAATACGTTGTTCAATTGTTTTCTCCCATTGTTGTTTGTCATATGTTCCAATTTTCTTCTGATACCTTTAAAAAGTGCAAAAAAAAAAACGAAGAGTGAAAATGCGTATTTGTCTGCTTTTGAGCTTGCGGTGAATAAATAATTATCGATTATAAATTCCCTTACCATGATAATAAGTCCTCAATACCCATTTATATCAAACTGTGGCCAAGCTAAATAATGTCTTGATGTCGTCGACCAAAAATAAAGAATTCTATTTGAATGCCGAATCATTAGCCACTGCTAGTTGCTTTATTTACAATATTTGTTTTCGTTTAGTTGTGATTATTGATTTGTTGATGTGAAATGATAACATCCACACGACCATAGTCACGATTTCCTGAGAGTTTGTTGGTTGTTGAGTTGATTGATTGACACCCGCCTCGTTCTCGCTGACCTGGTACTAAAAAAAATCGTTTTTTGTTTTGAGATTTAAGTTGAAAATCAGTATGTTAAAATTGACGATGACGCGTTGAGCAAACAGCTGATTTTAGCTCAAGCTGCGTCAGCATGTGACTTTCATACTTTCATTTTGCAAGCGTAGATAATGCGTACGTCAACATAGCAATGAAGTTGAAGAGGAAAAACGTACCAAAACACAATACTTTATTCTTATAATCATTTTTTGTTTGCTTTGGATTTCGATTTTTTGAAAATTTACCATATTTTTCAAAATTTGCGGCCTTCGTGCGCCCTCTAGTAGTCACTAGATTACACTAACCAATAAAACAAATATTTGAGGCTGGGCAAACACGGGCGGTTTATTTGAAAACGCGACACTGTTGTCTACAAAATAAGCCAGCAATTTCCAGGAGAAATTACTAGTAACTTTCTAAGTAGTTAGACACTTTCAAACTCACGCCTGCAAGTAATATTATCGTTCATATAAATCAACATGTAATCAACAGCTTAAAAACCGCTTGTGTGAAGTCAGTCTTATTCGCCTGAATGCAGACGCAAATAGTGCAAATGCTTGTCACGTAGAAATGTGGAGGCGCCACGTACACCTATTCCAATTCCAGTCAGTATCCCTCCGTATCTGTCAGTTTTCGTGTTTCGTGCTTTCGTTTCTTAAATTTGTGATGATTTTCTGAAAATTGTTTATAACCAAATTGGCTTCGTCTGTAGAATAAAGCAATAGCAATTAAGGTATGTACAAAATAACACTATACACAACAAATAAACTTTACATCTACCTGCAGACACGTTCCATGACTTTGCTGAACAAATTGAAGAGTCCTTGACGTGGTCACGCCAATATTTTTTTTATTAAATATCCAATTGGACGATTAATAATGTATATTTCCAATGTATATGTCCTAAAAGTTCAATGAATCATTTCATTTTGATGATTGTAAATTATTACGATAGCCCTGAAATGATTACTTAGGTTTTTCAAGTAGAGTGGGATTTAACCTCAAATATACAAGTTGCTCTACTAGCTTGCTGCTACACAATCAGGTTCCTTTTTCTATTAATTTCAGATGTCTGGGTCTGCACATAAACATCGTTACAAAAATCCGACCCTCGATTCAGCCGAATTGCGGCGTCGAAGGGAGGAAGAGGGCCTTCAATTACGTAAACAGAAACGTGAACAGCATCTGAACAAACGAAGAAATGTAAATATTGCTCTGTTACCCGATGATAATGATTTGCAGGTAAATCTATCAAGTAATCGTATAGCGATTTCAACTTACTGCACTAGAGTAGGCAGAGTTAGTTTCGTATGTTTGTTTTTGTACACCAAACAGTTCCAGTGCAGTTAAGTCGAAAACGCTATTAGTTCACGATATTTTTGAGTTTGCATGAATAAATATTTTGAATTATTAGTTGGATGGAGAAATGATGTCGCCATTGGTCCCAGTCATAACACCCGAAATGGTTAATGATCTGTACAGTAACGACGTAAGAGATCAGCTGAATGCGACCGAGAAATTTAGGAAATTATTGAGTAGAGAGCCGAATCCGCCAATTGACGAAGTCATTAGCACGGGAATTGTACCGAAATTCGTTTCGTTTCTACAATATTCCAGCAATTCTGTCTTGCAGGTACGTTTTTTTTTCGGGGGATTTTCTCCAAAACGATTTATCAATTTGTTGTTTGAAGTTTGAAGCTGCATGGGCATTAACGAACATCGCCTCGGGTACGTCACAGCAAACACGCATGGTAATCGAAGCTGGTGCGGTACCCATCTTCATTCAATTGCTCAACAGCGATTTCGAAGATGTACGAGAACAGGCCGTATGGGCATTGGGCAATATTGCGGGCGATTCGCCCGAGTGTCGCAACGAAGTATTGGATTCGGGCATTCTGCCGCCGCTCTTGTTGCTCTTGAGTAAGTCATCGAAATTGACGATGACAAGAAACGCCGTCTGGGCATTGTCGAACTTATGCCGAGGGAAGAATCCGGCGCCGGACTTTGCCAAAGTCAGTCCCGCATTGCCGATCCTGGCACGATTGTTGTTCCACAACGACGCCGATGTCCTCTCCGATGCTTGCTGGGCGCTCAGTTACTTGTCCGACGGACCGAATGATAAGATTCAGGCTGTTATCGATGCGGGCGTTTGTCGGCGACTCGTCGAATTGTTAATGCATGCCCAACCGAATGTCGTCTCGGCCGCATTACGAGCCGTCGGTAATATTGTCACTGGCGATGATATACAGACGCAGATCATTTTAAATTGCGGTGCATTGCCGTGCTTGTATCATTTGTTGAGCTCCCCAAAGGAGACCGTCAAAAAAGAGGCGTGCTGGACCTTGAGTAATATTACGGCTGGAAATCGACAACAGATACAGGTACGTGCCCTTGAGTGACCTTCAATAACCTTTCTAAAAATAAAGTTTATTTTGTTTAGTGTAACTGTTTGTTTGTGCTATTTTGTTTAGGCCGTTTTGGAAGCGAATATCTTTCCAATACTCATCGATTTGATGACGAAAGCCGAGTTTAAAACGAGAAAAGAAGCTGCCTGGGCGATCACAAACGCGACCAGTGGTGGTACGCCCGATCAGATTCGCTATTTGGTGAACGAAGGTTGCATCAAACCGCTCTGCGACCTATTGACCGTCATGGATATTAAAATTGTGCAGGTTGCTCTCAATGGGCTTGAGAATATCCTACGATTGGGTGATCAGGATGCTAAAAACCAACAGACCGGCATCAACAAGTATGCCGTTTTGGTTGAAGAATGCTATGGTAAGTCGTGACCTTCACTCGAAAATCCGCTTCTTATCTTTTTTTATGAATTTGTTTACGCAGGATTAGACAAAATCGAATTCTTACAAGCCCACGAAAACATGGAGATCTATCAGAAAGCGTACGATATCATTGATCACTTCTTTGGGGTCGATGGTGAAGATGGGCGAGTTGCACCTTCAGTAAATGCGGAACAACAGCAGTATAATTTCAGTACGGATCAGTCAGTACCAATGGGCGGATTCCAATTTTAAATAATTCATTGATTACATAAAATCTTAAAGTGCCGTGTACTCTCTACTCTAGTAATTGACAGGTTACGACATTTTTTCCCCCCCATTTTGTTTGTTCTTTTTTATTTTAATCAAAAAAACAATTTTTTTTTTGACACAAAATAATTAAATTATTAGTAAGTTAAGATGGTCAGCAAAGAATTTCGTGACTTGTTATTGCGTGCAAAACGATCACAAAACACAAATTACGAAAAGAGAATTAGTCGCTGTTTACTTACCCAGAAGAAAATGATGTTGCGAAAATGATTTGCATATTTACACATGACACAAACACGCGTTTTTTTTTTGTTATGGGGGGAACATAACTAATTACCGAAGTTGATTTACCTAGTTTTGTTCGTATTGTTTCCTTTGTAGTTTTTTTCCCCATCAAGGATATAACGAAAATAGTGAGCAAATTTTATACTTGCGCATGTAGTAAATTATGAAGATTTTTATTATATTTTATTCTCACTCAAAGAGCGTCTCAAAGTAATATAATTAAAAAGTTGTAACAGGAATTTAATTAATATTCAGAGGCGGATTGAACTATAAAATTGGCCCTTTAATTACTAAAAAAAAGCAGTCCTCATGGAGCCCAGAATCACGGGCCCTTAGGTGTCTGGGTCCGCCCCTTTCAATATTATTCAGAAAAAGTTAGGTGTCTGGGTCCGCCCCTTTCAATATTATTCAGAAAAAGTTTCTGAATAGTTTCGTTGTGCACACATTTTTGAATTGTTGCTAAATGCAAGCAAAAATAATTGAGCAGTGTAAAATGCTTTTAAAATTGCCCTGTTTCTCTTCCCTTCGCCCCGCCCCGGATATGTTTATAGTTTGTAACATAAAATGTTAAATTAAATTAATACAAATACTATAAAAAAAAATATTTTGAACGTTTTGAAATATACAATTTGTACAAAAATGAGGTTCCTGACCTGTTAACTGACAGTATTTTCTGTCAAGTTTTATTTAAAATTGTTTTAACATGGGCCAATATGAAAGTCTCACAGAAAAAGATAAAAAGATCATCATTGTGGTCTGGAAACAAATAAAAACCGATCTACCTGGTTATGGAACAGGCTTATTCAACACAATCTTTTCGGATTACCCTTTGATGGCAAATTTCTTTCCATTTAGTGGCCCCGACGATGAGAAGTTTGAAATGCACGCCCGGATTTTCATGCTTGAAGTGGATAAATGGGTTACACAGTTGGATAAACCGCAGGAATTGAAGAAAATGTTAGAAAAACTTGGTGCGAGTCACTCAATACGTAACATTGATAATGACCAATATGTTCAAATGCGGGAAAGTTTCATAAAAACTGTGCGTAGGAGATTGGGTAAACGGCATTTTTCCGAAGAGGAAGCACAGGTTTTCAACAAGGCGCTCACATTTGCGATGAATGATATTATTGAATCTAGTGGAAAGGATCGCGTGAAACGTGGCCTCAGAAACAATTAATTTTTTTTTATAATAGTTAATGGATTTAATAAAAATTGCTAAGAAGTAATAAAAAGTTATCAAATACCTTCGGTTAGTTTCAAATTCACTTCAAAAAGTGACGTCTGGGACGTCAAAAGTGACGTTGGCATTGTACTGTAATATTATTACGTCACAAACGTCAAAATTTTGCTTTAAGGAGCCCATACACACTCCGGAAATCCTCTCAGGAAAAATTGTTCAGTCCTGGCCTTCGGGATTTCCGGAGCGTGTGGTAAAAAATTAGTTCCGCGCATTTTTTGATTTTTTTTTTATAATAGTTTAATGGATTTTATAAAAATTGCTGATGAGTAATAAAAAGTTATCAAAACCTTCGGTTAGTTTCACATTCAGTTCAAAAAGTGACGTCTGGGACGTCAAAACGTCAAAAGTGACGTTGGCATTGTACTGTAATATTATTACGTAACAAACGTCAAAATTTTACTTTAAGGAGCCCATATACGCCCCGGAAATCCTGTCAGGAAAAAATTGTTCAGTCCTGATCTTCGGGATTACTGGAGCGTGTGTGGTAAAAAACTGAGAAGATTTGTGGACTGGGAGGTTTCAAGCGGCCGGATGGGAATTGAATATTAATTCTGAATAACTGAACAGTCCATCAGTCCCTCCCGGACTGAACAGGCCGACCAGGTTGAATCAGTTCAGGAGAGGACTGCACACTTTTTCCTCAGAGTATTTCGCGAGCGTGTATAGGCTCTTTTTGACATTATGAATGCCTAATTTTTTTTTTGTATGCCGTCAAATGCAGTCCGTCAATTGTGATAATTGATAAACAGAATGGGACAATACGAAAGTATTACAGAAAAGGATAAAAAAATCATTATGCAAGTATGGGCCAACATTAGGATGGATCTAATGGCTTACGGTGCATCATTGTTCAATGTAATTTTTACCGATTATCCATTGATGGCAAATTTCTTTCCATTCAGTGGCCCTGGCGATGAAAAGTTTGAAGGACACGCTCATATTTTTATGGATGAATTTGACAATTGGATGAAAAATTTGGATAGGCCACAAGAACTCAAAAAGTTATTAGTCAAGAATGGTGTCAATCACGCTAAGCGAAACATTGATATTGAACATTACCATCGAATGGCGAAATGTTTCTCGAAGGCTGTCGCACTGAAAATGGGCAAACGGCGTTTTGGTGACGAGGAGGAGAAAGTTTTTGAAAAATTAGTCAATCTTGCGTTTAGAGAAGTTAATGAATCGGCTGATAAAGAACGCGTCAGAGGCGGCATAAAAAAATGATATTAAAATTTCACTTGTCAAAATTGAATATTATATTCGAAAGTCCTCCATAAAATTCTAACTTCTAATATAATTAATTATGGGAAACGATTTTCATAAATACAATGAATTGACAACAAATGATAAAACTGCATTAATAAATACGTGGAAGTTGATTACACATAAAGATCGTTTCGGTAGTACACTTTTCAAATACATTTTTCAGCAATATCCCGGAATTGCCAATTACTTTCCGTTCAATTCGAAGCACGAGGACGCTTTTTGGACTCATAGTAAGCGGTTTGTGAAGGAGATGGATGAAATTATGCTTCACGCGCTCAATCAACCGGATGTTTTGAACGAAATACTCATTGCCAATGGGAAAAGACATGCTCAGATACGAATCGCTTCGGAGGACTACGATAATATGCGGAAGGCGATTCTTCGTACGATGGACGAAACGTTAAAGGAACAATTTACGGTGGATGATTCGGCTCTTTGGGAGAGTGCATTGCAACTTGCTTTTAAATACATTCAAATGATATCTACCCAGGAACGAGGTGGAATTGCAGCTGTATATGACAGAAAACTTAGTAAATGACAGATAATTACATGTTTTTTTTCGCTCATTAAAACACCATCCCTATGACAACATGTTAGAGGGTCTACACACGCTCAGGTTTGAGTTAAATCAAAACTGTGCAGTCCTAGTTTGCGCAGACAAGTCGCAGCGTGTAGGTCCAGAAGAGGGCGGACGATTTGGACTGCACGGTTTTGACGTAAGTTATAAGTCTGAGCTTGTGTAGGTCAACTGAATTGAGTTAACACCGCACGAATGTGGGTTGCGTAGTGTGGAGGCAAAACCACACTTCAGTCAACCGTACGAATTTGACTTAAGTTAAGCCTGTGCGTGTGTAGGCACCTTTATATTTTTACGTTTCTTGTTTGCTTAGCTTAGAAGAACTGTAACAAATTAGGAAAAATGAGAATACTTGAGATTGAGATTTTATTTACCTAATAGAGATTATTGACTTCAAAGTTCATACCTATAGGTACTTATAATTATAGTTTAAGTATATTTTTAAAGTTTTTTTTATTTTATTGTTCAGTTAAGCACTTGGTAGATCCTGGTGAAGTGTTTCAAAGGTCAGTAAACTTTGATAATCATATCATAATATTATTTACAGAAATAAATTTCCAAACTAGTTCTATAATTCCATATATATAATACAGACGAACTAGTGACATCTAGAGGTAAGATCATAGGATTAGTTCATGCTAGTCTCGCTAGGAGACTTATGTCGCCAATAAAGATTTTCTCGTAATAAAATTGTTGACTGGTAATTTTCGACGTGGTTTTGCGGAATTGGCTTTTCCATTGTTTGAACGCACTAGTTACATCTGGCGGTAAGACCATAAGATTAGTTCATGCTAGTCTCGCTAGGAGACTCAATGGGAAACTTATGTCACCAATGAAGATTTAGTCGTAACAAAATTGTTGATTGTTAATTTTCGACATGGTTTTGCGGAATTGGTTTTTCCACTGTTTGATATTTAAATACACTAGTGACATCTAGAGGAAAGACCATAAGATTAGTTCATGTTAGTCTCGCTAGGAGACTTATGTCGCCAATAAAGATTTTCTCGTAGCAAAATTGCTGATTGTTAATTTTCGACGTGGTTTTGCGGAATTGGCTTTTCCACTGTTTGATGTTTGAATACACTAGTGACATCTAGAGGAAAGACCATAAGACTTATGTCGCCAATAAAGATTTTCTCGTAGCAAAATTGCTGATTGTTAATTTTCAACGTGGTTTTGCGGAATTGGCTTTTCCACTATTTGAACGCACTAGTGACATCTAGCGGAAAGACCCTAAGATTAGTTCATGCTAGTCTCGCTAGGGGACTTATATCGCCAATAAAACTCGTGCCGTAGCAAAATTTATGTCAAAGTTCTGTGAACATTTTCAATTTCTCAATGAAATCAAATCAACCAAGAAAAAATGGAAATTCTTAATTGAATTGTTCATGTTGACCACGTTGTCAACAAATCCGTGACTTGAAATTGAAAACAAGTCGACTCGAGGACAGTATTTTCAATATACATACCTAATTAACATTACATATTCAATGTTACAACCGATACGGTTTGTTAAGTTACCAAACCAACAAATAACAAATTCAAAACTGAACAATATACATAAAAAAATAAATAATTTTGCAATATTTCGCATTAAAAATCGAATCTTTTACAGTGATTATTAAAATAATTATAAATCGCATTTTTTAGTATGACTAAATAGAAATATTGAAATTCCTTATACACAGCTTGGTAAAAATGGATAAAAAAAATGTTGATAACAGAAAGTTTTGTTCTACGTGGAGTGCAACGATAAATTCCTACAAAAGTCAACAGTTACCGCGCATATTACATTTATCTATCTATATAAATTTCATTACTTAAGTCCTTCTATAAACAACACGATTAAACGACTTTCGTGTTTAGTTAGTTGTGTTTTGTGTTTTGTTAGTTTGCTTTGCTCTCAGTCTCAGCCTCAGACAGTGAATGATTGTTAACCAGCGTGGTTCACATTTCTATAATTCCAGTCAGCAGCGGAATTTTTCAATTTTATTTATTTTACCATAGTATTCAGATAATTACTTGTTAAATAACTTTTTTGTTTACAATTCAACTAACATCCAATTATTTGCTTCTTATTTTACGACCAACAATGGAGGAGCACCGATTTCGTTTACATGTAAGTTTATTTTTGGTATAGATATACATAAATAAAGATTAATTTGATGTTTGTTTTTGCCGATAAAAAAATTGTTACTAAGGCAAATGTTATGCAAATTACTATACGAATTGTGTCTTTGCATATCAGCAAAAATAATTTTCTATATTAAATTCTATTTAAAAATTTTAAATTCTAACTTTCTAAGTTTCAATTATACAAGGTGAAGTCATTTTTTTTTTGTGTAAATTATTTTCTAAACTCTCTAAATTGGAACGTTTCTTAATATTTATTTTGCTGTCAACAGATATTGTTGATGGTGTTGTCCTTGAGCGTTTCATTTTTGCACGCAACTCACCATACCGAAGAGGAATTGATACAGTTTTTGGAGCAAAAATACGAAGGCAATGCTTCAAACATGTGCACTCAAGTTGGTGTTGCCCAATGGATTTACGAAACTGATTTGACACCGGAAAATGCTGCAAAAGTCACCAACATCACTTTGTTGGAGACGAAGTTCGATAAGGATATGTATGAAGAATGGTTTAGGGATGTGGAATTGGATGATATCAAAAATCAAACGGTTAAGAGAATGCTCAAAGAATTGAAGTTGATTGGGGCGGCTGCTTTGAATCAATCTGAAGTGAAAAATGTAAGTAAATTTGTTAAAATTATTAGGCAATTATGCTCTACCTATAGATTTCATTTTTATAGCTCACCGAAACCAAGAGCAAAATGGTCAACATTTATAGTACAGCCAAGATTTGTCCGTATAAGAATCAAAATTGCGACTTGAAGACCCAAGGATTGAACTTGGAACCAGGTTAGGAAGAGTTTTACGTAATTGAACACTAACGACAGAATATGTACTAACAGAAGGGTCACTTCGGGTCTTTTACATTGAATTTTCACAGGCCTCGTTTGGTGACATGTCAGCCATGTTGTGTGGTTTTTTGGAATTTGTGGAAAATTTGAATTTACCTCACAATGCAAACAGCAAATTCAAATTTCCCGCAAATTCCAAGGTGACCTAAGGTCACCAAGGACGTTTACGGAAACTAACTATCTCTAT
>JARJEB010033544.1:0-12148 GCA_030264535.1 Liometoxenus newtonarum | reverse complement strand
TTTGTATTTTGTGTTAAAAATAGTGCAAGGTGTAGAAAAAGCATAGTATTATATTCGCGATTATGGCTATTGTTCACTCAGATGAATTGCGCCACTCGCCTAGCGGCTCGAGGCCGTGGGCTCAAACATCATCTTCGTGAACAATAGCTATCATAATCGCTCATATAATAATATACTATTCCAATAAGGTAACCAGTAAAAATACAGATGCATAGATTTATTAAGGGATGGAAGGATATTGGATCGGTGTGTTCAATTAATAATAACAAGTCTTTGGCTCATATACCCGCAAACAAAGTATTGGGGTTTGCTTTAGACTATCTTAAAATTATGGTATCGATAAGAATTCATACTTTTGCGTTCTGGCACTGATAACAATTGTTATATTGGAAAGGATGGCATCAAGTTTAAACTCTACAAAAAGTTGAATGGGGTCTTAAAGGAATATCTCATAACATACAAAATTTCATCTACACGTTCATTGGTTTGCCCGGAAAACACACATACCCACATGGAAATCACTTCAAAAACCACTTTTTACGACTCATGGAAGCGAGAATCGTGGAGATCAGTCGAAACACCGACTTCCATTTTTTAATCGAAAATATCTTTCCTTACAATACTCTCGGTATGACGGAAAGTAAAAAATCTGGCACTCTCATAAGTCAACGAAAACTCCGCGTCCTCCTTGGCAAAAGTCACCGCTTCCTGACCGCACAAATGCGTGTGAAATATTTTCTCTCCCCCCGAAGTAGCGGGACTGAATGATGTTTATTTCGAGCATTGGTACACTTCAGATATTAATAACGTTGAATATTTTTTTTTATAAATATAGTGTGGCACAGCAAATTGCCTCCGACATTTGGTGCTTCAATTTGTATTCTAAGCCGAAACACTTAAATAACAACTGATATGAAAGTTTGACGACCTTATCCCACAACCTATGCACTTCTAATTTCGAGTTGAAGCGCAAAATCCTGTCCCAGAGTTCTTTTGGCTTATATAATGAGGCAATCCAAATAGCTGTTTCAGATCACTCGACTACAAACTATTGGTCTATTGCGTTTTCGTTTTTGTACTGAAGCCAAATGATATTGAATGCAACCTTGATTACTTTATTTCATGAAATAACTAACATTGAAATAGACTTTAATTTTTTGTTTCAAAGTAGCAAATTCAATTTATCTCAAGCATGAAATATAGTCGAGTACTGAACATCACGTTGAAGATTAGAAAAATCATATTATTAATTTATATAAATAATAAATTAAATACTCACTCCAAGACTAATCAATTTTGACATCAGGAACCAAACCAATGACAACGACAGGATTGTTATGAAGATGTACATGCCATAACTGGTGTTGCTCTTAGCTGAGTATTGATTGTATGGTGATCCCGTCAAATACAAAGCTGTCAGGTAGGAGTAATGGGCTAAAGCAGAAAAATACAGTTCAACTTTTTTATTTTGAAAACCGTAAAACTTTTTATTCACAATCACTTTGTTACCAACCCAAAACCAAAAGGCCCGGGACGGAGCTATAACTTTTTGAACGAGTGCAGGAAAGATATTGACAATAAGGGGATCACTAAAGGGTCATAAAAACTACATTCTTAGATAGTTTAGAACTTCCATGCAATTATAGGATAATTACCCCAACATTTTTAAATAGCAACACCTGTCGAGTTTCAACTTATTTTAAAGGTAATGAAAAAAGAAACACATCTCATATCTTATTCTGTCAAGAATTATGAGGGGTTGACTACCAAATGGGAAAATAAAATGTTCTAATGTTTTTTGAAGGTTTATTACGATTTTTTATATCAAATGTTCAAATTGTCGACCTTCTTCGGTGTCGCAATGACCCAAACGTTTAGAAGCTAAATGAAACTGTCGTTAAACGTCATCGAAATTAAATAAATCGGTACGGGTTCGCACCGCACAACTTTCTGGCCGTATACAGTACGATTTCGTAGAGTTCGTCGATCGCAAAAGGAATTTTAATCGGAAAGTGGAAATGAGACTAAATTTCTGTGCAACTTCCATTTTCCGATCTAAAGGTCGGAAAGGTGGGCGGTGCAAATTTAACCCACCCCTTTTTTTGTAAGGCACCCCGCTTCCTCTCATACGTAATTTTGATATATGGCTAACAATGAACTAAGGTAAACATTTTCGAACTTTGAATTCTCGAACGGTACCTAATGAGATCTATAACCTTCTCACAGTTTTTGCTTTTGGTGTTTGGATCCCCAGACAAGGGATTCTAGAATAGAATTGCAAATGAGCTCGTATTTCGAAGACTGTCCTTTCGGATGTTGATTTTAAACTTCGGTTAACCGAATTTAAGATTGCTTATGCTTCCGTTCCGTATTTAATGTTGAATTAGAGTAAATTTTTTAAATTTGTAAGCAAGTCAATATGTAGCACTGTCTAGGAAATTCACTCTCCGGCTGAGATCGAACCAGCAACCAAGGCATTCTAGGCCAACGCTCTAACCAAGTGAGCTAGGAGAGCTGTGCCGACTCAAGTAGAAGAGCGACCACTCAAGCTAGTGCGACCATAGCCTACTTGTCCAGCATCGATAATTTATAAGTGAATTATTCGACTATGGATTAGGATTTTTTTTAGTTTTTAATTTAATCTAAGACAATTGATTGAAAAAGCATGGAAAACGAAGATGACCTTCAAAGACTGCTGAACAAACTCTACGATACGGAACAACTATACAAAATGAGCATCGCCGTAGAGAAAACTAAATGCATGACCACCGCGAAATTCCCGTCAAGATGCAAACTAGAAGTAGACGGTCAGGTAATGAAATTCAAATATCTTTGAATCAGTGTAACAGATACTCTGTTTCGGGTATATAGGTCCAGGTACTAGGTACATTAGCAAAATATATATAGTTACAGATAAAGGTACATTTTCAAAAATGTATCCAGGTACAGGTACAAAATTAAAGTACCTAATATTTTCAGATACATTTCAGGTACTTTGAAATAATAAAAAATTCAGACAGAGTTGGAGTGCAGCTGGAGTGGAGTTGGAGTGGCGTTTTTATGCGTATAAGAAGATAGCTGCATTCACTCTTTTTGGAATAGCCGAAAGACTAAAGAGCGTTCAGAATGAAAAGAGTCAATAGAGTTGAATAGCCGAACACAGCTATAGTGAGCGGCGAGCGCAAAAATTTGTACCTGTACCTTTTCACCGCAGATACTCCGTTACTAGTACCTATACTCCATTCCAAATAAGAATTGGGAATTGGGAATAGAAGAGAAAAAATGTCCATGCATCTGATTGGTTAAAAAACACAAACCCAGTTTATACAGGCATACAAATACAACTCAGAAACACAGTTATTTGAAGTTTATGTCAAATTTTTAATATTTATTAACCAAAGTGACCAGACGGAATTGCATAAAAAATGTTTGTAAACTAACAATCATTAAGTTGTATTATAGTTAATAAATAAATCATATTGTTTATATTGCCTTTACCTATATTTCTACTTTTGTATGATCCAAAAACTCATACCCGCTCATTTTTTAAGAATAACGATATAGGAAACTAGCCAAACGTAATGAAGTGCCGTCCAAATTCCCAAAATTTGCTTGTGTAAAACTGGCTGCATCCGCAGCGACATCTGCTCCATTCTTATTTGGAATAGGGTACAGTTACAATTGCAGGTACATATAAACGTAAGTACCTAGGTAAGTACTTAGGTACTCCAGTTGTACCTAGTTCCTGCATCTAGATACATGTATCTAGATACATTACAACACTGCTTGGAATAAACCTCACCAGCCACGACGACTTAGAATACGAAGTCATGCAACAGATAATATATGCAAATAAATTGGCAGGATGTCTAAAATATCTAATCTGGAGGAAAAAACACCTTGAACGGAAAACAAAAGTACGAATATACAAAAAATAGTACCCCCAATAATGAACTACATAGCCGCGACCAGACCAAAACAACGAAAACGAAACAAGATATGGCAACTACTGAAATAAGAATACTCAGGAGAATCTCAGAGAAAACCCTAAGAGATCGAATACGAACCGGCATACCCAGAAAAAGATGGCACTGCAGTCTAGGCGCCCAACGGTAAAGTCAAAGAAATAACAGGACAAAGGCCTATAATAAAAAAAGGAAGAAAAAGAAGAATACAATTGATTTATTCTGGAATTATAATAAATGGATCGACCACATACAGTCGTGAAATCACTTTTACTTTTTATTTGCTATACGTTGTAAACTGCAGCTAGTTTACTAAGTTTGTTAGACTAAGTTTCTACCATTGACGGCCTTGGGGTTCTTTTTAAAATATGGTTAATTATCCAAATTTGGATGGTGGTGCGTTTCATTTATGTTATAAATGTTTTCCTTTGTTTTATTCTATGATCATAGTGATATGTTATGTGATACCCCTCAACGTATGCTCAAACTGTGAAACAATAATTCAACAAAGTTCATTAAACTGGGTTGATAACTTGCATTCCTAAATGCAAGCATAAAAATTACCTAGACGTAAAAATACAAATTGCATTCCTTAATTAAAACTAAATTCTCTGAACTAGCTTTATACTTGCATCCTCGGAAACAAAGTGGAAAAAAATGAGCCAAGCGTAAAAACGCACAATCCACATTATATTCTTTTAAACTATGTTCTCAGAACACAAAATATGAAAATTGCCTAGAAGTAAAAATACGCATTCCAGTCTTAAGTCAAATTATCCAAACTAATGTGAAGTTCTTGGAACTTACCGCATACCAGTAATCTCAAGCAGCTTGAGCATACCAAGAAATTATCACTAATTAAGATAGGCTCTTCTCTAATTGGCTAATGAAGCAAGTCGTAAAACCAATGGCTATTGGTCTTCTAACTAGAAGTTCAATCATGAAGCTTTGCTATTGGTGAGATTGTAATTTACCACCACTTATCTAACTGCCGGTAGGGGCAGCAAAAGTACTATATAAAGACTTGTTAATTATGAACGACGATCATTGCAAATTCAGTAATTGTTCAATACACGTCTAAAATCGTTTGTAACTCAGTCAGTAGACATTCTAATTCATTTTAAAATTCACTGTTAAGTTAATACAACCTTCATAATCGTTAAGAGTCAGTTGAAACAATCATTGTTAATTTTATTTAATTAGTATTCGAGTGTTCAAAAGAGAAACAGGCATCATTGTTAGGTTAAAGGCAACGAAATTAAATTATTTGTACATCCGGGTTGAGTAAACTTGTAAGCAAAATAAATAAACGCATTCTGTTATTTTACTTCAAGGGTTCACTGCTCGCCTTTTTAAAGTATCGTGTTACCTCTACCATCGTGATCCACATCAATAGAGCGAAAGCCGCTATCGTCCTTGATGATGATGCAATGTTTCGTCGCTTTCCACATCTTGGCAATTTTAAGCGTACAAGGTAAGGTTCTTTAAGTTTAGATCTAATTAGAACTTTACACTCCGGCTGGCGAACCGAAGCCACACTCCCGAACCCACTTGATGTTTTAAATAAAGACTCCCTTTCAACTAAAAAAAATTTACGCATTCGTCTGCAGGGCGCAGCACTGCATATTCGTTCACTAACACCTTAGCCCCGTTCACGCGTTAAAACATACACGCGCGCGCTTCCAGTAGTAAAACTCACTACTACCACTATACGCACACCAGCACAACGCGTATCATGTTACACTTGCAACCGCTCGGCTTCAAAACAAACTAACTAAAACAAACTAAAATTAAATTCATTCATTACATTTTATTTATTTAATTCATCATTTCAATCCAATTGCAATTAAAAGCAAAAAACAAACATATAAATTAAATTTAACTAATAAAAAACAGAGATATCACATTGGTGTCAGGTGTGTTCAGAGAGTTCCAGTTAGGTATTAAAAATATTTTTTTTATTATAATGGCAACCAACGACAATCAAACTGCCGGTGGTACGGGAACACAACCGCCACTTAGATTAGCGCAGCCGCCAACCATACCAGCATTACGCAGCACATCTCTATGTGGGACGGGTCAAAACAAAATTAGCTTACAGCCGATAATTTTTTAAAAATTGTCTTACAAACTTCAATCGCTTCGGAATGGTCCGAAAAAGTAAAAGCAGCAGTCGTTCGGATGCGACTAAAAGGATGCGGAACCGGGGCTCAACGATACAAATGTCACGTTTCAAGAATTAAATAATGCGCTTATTGGTCAATTTGGAAAGGAGCTTTCAGAAACCGACGCATTACTCGAATTAGCGCATTGTGAACAAAAACTTGCAGAAAGTCTGAAAGATTTTCTATTCGGATTAGGAAATTAGCGATACAGTCAGCACCCGAAATTAAAGGTGCACAAAATTAGGGAGGAACAAGTTAAGAAGAACGCGTGAGCAAACACAAATCAAAATGTTCCAACCCAAAACATTCCAAGATGCTTTAGAAGGAGCGGTGCTATGGGAAGAGAACATGGAAAAGATTAGTACTGTCACCCATGCTGTAGAAGCAATAGGAGAGAAAAAATCAAAGAAGTACAGAAATGAATCACCGGAAAGACAACGTGATGAAAATAATAAAAGACCATTGAATAAGATTAATGCACAAAATGAATACGCGCATTATGAAAACACGAATCGTAATTTAAGTAGAGATTGGCAACATAATTATGAAACACGTAATAATAACAGTATCAAAATTATAGAAGTCCGACGCGGACTGATAATCAATTTAATAAAAATGTACACTGGGCCGATCAGCGTACATACAAATGTCAAAGATACTACCCAGGCGATAATACGAACAACGCTGTAACAGATATAACCAACGTGAGAATATATTTAACAGGAACGAAAACCGAAATTATGGCTGCCCGGTATGCGGCAGTGAAAATCATACGTTGCGACAATGCGAAAAAGCAATGTGCTTTAAATGTAAAAAATTGGAACATATCGCGCCAGATTACCGTGAAAATTTAAAAGCTCAACCGTGTACGGGGAAACGACGCCCCTCCGTGGACAACTAGGAATCGCAATCTTAAAATTAAGAGCGGACGAAGGAACCTGGCGTGCTGGGCCATTTCCTTTGTAACAATTCTAAAAGAGGTACAATTTGCATAAAAATTTTAGGAAAAAAATACAGGGCGCTTATTGGCACTGGCGCCGTAATATCGGTCGTAAAGCCAACGGTGGTTAAAAAGCGTAAGGGCTTCGGTCGAAGTAACCTCCGCCACTTGAGATAAATCAGATGTAGATGGTGCGGTTCGCATCCGAATCGAATTAACAAATGAAAAAATAATTGCATATCCATTTTTAATTGGCTCACTGCCCGGTTTTACAACAGATTTCGTACTTGGACTTGATTTTTCGATAGCAAATAAAACCAAAATAGACTTATATGATGGAACATTAATTATAGCAGAAAATAAATGCCAACTAAGATTATGCGAGAACAAAGTAGGAGTTTTAGAAAACACCAGTTATGAAATTTTCTCCATAGCACGGGAAAGCCCCGAAATAGTCTGAAAAACAGGATACATCCGAAGAAATAAATACGTGTGAAGATACATTCTATTTTGAAGATACCGAAGAAGAAACTACTGACATAAATGAAGATGATGACTGGAGTAGGGATGATGAAATAATAGCAAACACGAATATCGATAACAATGAAAAGGAAGTTACAGATAATGTGATTTATAATAGTTTAATGATGATAAGCATGACGAAACGAGATGAGAGACGAGACAAAATAAATAATTACGTGACTAATAAAGATGATTTAATGGACAATTTGCCTGGTAGCGACGAATTTAAAGATTTTCCGCCGGGTGGCGATGTTAATAATGATTTGGATGATGAGTTTTATGATTTTCCGCAAGGTAGCGATGAATTGAAAGATTTTCCGATAGGTGGCGATGTTAATAATAATTTTTATGATTAGTTGGATGATGATTAGTTTTATCATTGCCCGCAAAGTAGCGATGAATTTAAAGATTTTTCGCCGTGTGGCGATGTTAATAATGATTTTTATGAAGAGTTTGATGATGATGAATTTTATGATTTTTCTTGAGGTAGCGATGAGTTTAAAGATTCCCCGTCAGGTGAAGATGTTGATAATAATTTGCCGCGTGTTTGCGATGATTCAATTGAGTTTTCATGTATTAATGATGATTTTCCGCCAAGTGGCGATGTTGATAATAGTTTTCCGCATAATAGCGATGATATTGTAAGAGATTTTCCGTCAGGTGACAACGCTACTCAAGAATTTCCATTCATAAATGAACAAAGAAACAATAAAAACGTACATGCAAACTTGCCCTCGAATCCCAAGAACATACCTAGAATTGAGAAAGACGATATTCGTGAAACTAATGACTCAAGCTTAAATATTAATACGATCCATTGTTTGGAAAGCGAATTAAAAACAAAGATACGACACGACAGCGACTATAACGAACAAGAACAAAATAATTCCAAACCAACGTACAGTACCAGAATCCTACAATGTATCAAGAAGCTGAAGAAAAAATAGAAATTCCTATACTTACGATAACAGACGTCGACATACCAGCTTACAGTGAAGCAGTAATAATGGGCCGAATGACAGAAAGATGCACAGACAGCGAGTTACTGATAATAGAGCCTGAAACAACTCTAGAATGTGGTCTTTTAGGAGCAAACATCCTGTGCAAAAGTAATACGATCGTGTCCATATGATTAATTAATGTAACCGATAACCCAATAAAAGTTAAAAAGAAAACATGCGTCGCAAAAGGCACAAGTGGTCAGATTATTGAAAACATAAATGCAACAAAGTTGAAGGCAACGCAAAATGAAACAGCTGCAGACGCTGTATTTAAAATAAATCCAGAGGCAGAAAAAATACAATGATACACAGACGTATTTTTAACACCAACGCAACAGCTAACACATACAAAGACCGTGAAACATAATATTATAATAGAGGAAAACAATCATCCAATAGCCAAACGCCCGTATCGTGTACCGTATGAAAAAGGAAGTAGACAAAATGTTAGACCAAAAAATTATCCACCCCTCTAGCTCGTCGTAGTCTGCACTCATCATCATGGTCGAAAAGAAACGCCACCCGGGCGAACCACCCAAAACAAGGGTTTGCTTCGATTACCGCCGATTAAATGCAATAACAAAACCGAATTTCTTCCCGTTACCGCACATTCAGGATACCCTCGATCAATTTTCAGGTGCAAGTTTATTTTCCCTCATGGATTTTCAGAGCGGGTATCATCAAGTAGAAGTTGCGGAAAGAGATAAGGAAAAGACAGCCTTATGATGTATGCGGTATTATCCGGACTCACAGGAATTTCTTGTCTGGTTTACCTGGACGACATAATCATATTTTCCGATTCCAAGATTGAAAATCATTATTCAGAAATTGGAAAAAGTTTTTGATCGACTAGGCGAGCATAATTTGAAATTAAAACCAACTAAATGCCACTTTTAACAAGAAGAAGCAAAATACTTTAAGTGGAACGAAGAAGCACAATCGGCTATCGAAAAATTAAAATTATCGCTTATGCCACCACCGATCTTAAAATATCCCGATTTTACGAGGCAACTTATCGTAGTTACAGATGCTAGTAACATAGCAATAAGCGGCATATTGTGCCAGAAATATGGGGATACTGAGCACCCTATAGTCTATGCAATTAGGACACTCAAGGACACGGAAACTAGATATTCAACCATAGAAGGCGAATGTTTAGCAATCTTCTGGTCAATTCAGCAATTCCGTTGCTACCTAGTAGGTACGAACTTTACAGTGTACACAGATCATCGCAGTTTAAAATACATATATTCCTTGAAAAATCCCAATAGCAATAACTCCTAGAATTCTCATTTACAGTCGAGTATCGCCGTGGACGATTAAATACAAACGCAGACTCACTCACACAACTCAGAGTCCCGGACGATGTAATTGATATGGACGCTAAAATAAACACGCTCCAGTGCGAGCAAAACGCAACGCCAGACGAAGACATTAACTTCGAAATGCGAGATTTACAAAACCAAGATCCGTATATTAAACAGCTGCTTCATAACAACGAGGAAAAATATTGTTCTCCAAACTTGAGATTATTTTATAAAAAGACCGATCATCCAGATCGCAATAGTTTTACCACAAGAATTGGTACCGGAAGTGCTAAAATTATATCATGAAGCACCACTCGTTTGCCACCCAGGGGCAAAAAGAATGAAGGAATTAATTAAAAAGGACTTCTATTGGTCGGGGATGAAAAAACACATACAAGAATTTTTTAAGAAAAAAGAGGGCGCCTCCAAAAATGCAACCCATGGTCGTCGCAAGCGGCGCGTGTGCAAGGATATAGCTTGACTTGATGGGATCACTGAACCCTACGCCAAGCGGTAACAAGTATGTTCTTACGTGCATGGACTTCCTCACCCGTTACCCCGAAGCCATCTCGCTGCCAGACATGACGGCGAAAACAGTAGCACGAGCATTCGTTGAAAATATCATATACCGACACGGTACGCCTCGTCAGCTTCTAACGGACTGCGGCAAACAATTTATTGCAGAGTTATTTCAAAAATCTTGTCAAATATTAAATATTGAAAAAATACACACTTCTTGGCACCCTGCTTCTGACAGGGTAGTTGAAAGAATGCATGGAACTATGAAATCTATGATTTCTCATCACGTCTCAGATGACAATTTAGCTCCCTTACATGACATGCTCCCTCACGTTTGTCTAGCCTAACGAAATAGCGTAAATTCATCCACCAAGGAAACGCCATTTTACCTTATGCACGGTAGGGACATGGAACTCCCTTATCACTCACTTTTTAAGGACAATCCAGTTAAATACGACTTAGACGAAAATTATGCATCGGAAATGCAGGCAAAACTAACAGACGTAGACATATTGGCACAAGAAAATTTAATAAAATCAGCGGAGTATAGAATTGAACGTTTTAATAGAAAGGCAAAACCATTAAAATATAAGGTAGGAGATAAAGTATACATGACACAGGAATTTCCGGGAAGTAAGAAATTAGCAACAAAATTCCAACCGAAATGGTCTGGGCCATGGAGAATAACGCAAACTAAGGGACCAGTGAACTTTGAGATAGCGGAATTATATGGGAAACGTACTCAATCCGTACATGCGAATAGAATTAAGCCATGTCATGCGCCGTATTATCTCGTTCAAAGTGAAGAACCTGAAATAGTAAATGCAACAGAAAATGCTGAAGATAAAAACAATGCGGAGTAAACGGAACCTGAAGTTGCGCACAAACAATCAAAATCATTAATCTGTAGGCATATGTGCACTCATTTCATACTTGCCGCCTGTACCTCGTTCGCTGTCGGTAGCAACATCTCCACTCGTGAGAGTTAGTGTGTCACTGCAACGACGCAGCGACACACTCACACACAAGAAAGGGTGTGTAGTACATGTGACAGTACACTTAAGAACAGACGCTTGAACAGACGCTATCGTTGTAACCGTTAAGATACATTATTATTGATGCATTTTATTAAACTATCACCCATTCGTGAATTTATTACATCCTGACACATCCTACAAATCTTTAACTAATTTAAAATAATTGATAAATTGAAAAATTATAATACTCAAGAAATTGAAAATAAAACTAAAAACTAATACCACTGTGGCGAGTCTGAAAAAATACGAAGGATCAGTAAATCAAAAAAAAAACACCATTTCTCAAAATAAGGACAAAAGCAGAATAATCATTGCAACAGCTAGCAACCCCCACACAATGTGGAAGTCCGAAGCAGCCGCACTACGCGATATGTGATCCTCCAAGAACCGCAATCACCGCTCCAGGCGTCTCCACTCTTCCTCCCCTGCCCACTCCTTCGGGGCCTCCTCCCTTAACGGCATTCCGCCCTCGCCGGAGGACACCCCGCTTAGCGCTCCGTCCTTACAGGCCCCCGTCCCGGGAGGCCATGAGTAGTATACCTAAGCGGGTTCTGAGCCAAAATCCCATGTAATTTTAAATGGAGGTAAAATCGAGTCAAAAGTGGTGGGGGTAAAAAGTTGGGATCAAATCGAGCGTTCTGATTGGTTGAAGTTTGGAGTGGCGGGAAATTCAAAATTTCGTATTTCAACAT
>JARJEB010033533.1:0-19358 GCA_030264535.1 Liometoxenus newtonarum | reverse complement strand
AATTATTTGTAATTTTAAGTATGGCAGGCCGTAGGCCCCCAAAGGGCTCCGCTATAAGAGTTGTTCCTAAAAAAGGCTCCGCAAACCAGAAAGTTTGGGAACCGCTGGTATACGTGATTCGAATATAAAATATATGGATACGCGAAGTAATGAAGCAACAATTACAACTACGCCGCGAAACTATATGATCACGATGATGACTATACTATAAAACTCTTATACGAAAAGCCATTTATGTAGATGTAGAAGAATCAACGAAGATGCGTAAATCAATCAATCAAGCGGGAAAAGTGAACCGAGAAGGCGCCGTAACACAATCAGAGAAAGAAGAACTGAATTCATAACAACTTATAACACACACACACACACACACACACACACACACACACACACACACACACACACACACACACACATACATACACACATACACACATACACACATACACACATACACACATACACACATACACACAACAAACATACAACACACAAACACACACAAACAAACAAACAAACAAACAAACAAACAAACAAACAAACACACACGCGCACACACACACACAGCAGGCACACGCAGAAATATATGACGAGCTAATCAATATGCAAACAAAAACAACAAAGTTATCGAAAGAATACCATCAGTCAAAATTCAAGCAGGAATCTGAATTTCATAATTTCGGGAACGTCATGTCGCTTCTCGCTGGTGTCTCAGCATGAACGTAAAACCAATAATAACAAATCCGAAAAGATAGAATGTAAGTATACATAAAATTCGTCAACGAGTCTCGACAGAAAAGGAAAAACATATAGTGATGTAAAAGTTCCAACCCAACATGCTATATAAGAACTGGAAGACTATCAATCAATCGCAATCGATTCAAATAGAATTCATCAACACCATGAATATATTCCACGTAGATTTTCAATTATCTTTTTCTGTATTTTCATTTAGCACATACCTGTTTCCATTTCCAATTAAATGTCTATACCTACTCCAGTTTCGGTTCGTTTAATTTTGATTATAAAATTTCATTCTTTTTCTGTGTTCGATTAATTAGAATTTTTTTAACTGATTATTCTAAATGGCCCCATACACGCTCCGGAAAACCTTTGAAGAAAAACTGTTCAGTCCTGGCTTTCGGAAATGCGTGGCGGTCGAACTGCACTGAAATGACCTAACGCAACGCCACACACGCTCCGGTTGGTCTGTTCAGTCCGGGACGGCCTGTTCAGTTATATTCAGAATAGTTTTTCAATTCTTATCTGCCGCCTAAACAAATCTGCTCAGTTTTTTACCACACACGCACCCAAAAGCCAGGATTGAACAGTTTTTCCTCAGAGAATTTCCGGAGAGTGTATGTGGTTCTTTAGATTGTTTTTCTCTTTCATCATTAATTATGATTCCAAAGTTATCCTTATTTCTTTATTTCTTCCAAGAAAATTTAGGTTTCAATTTGATGCAAAATGCCTGCGTATACTACAGTTTATATTCCAAATCAGTAATTACGCGTTTCGCGAATATCGGATTTGATTAGACAATACAAGTGGCAAACAACGTGATGTTCTATTCACAATTCAGTTAGCATTCGCAACTGTTCTTGTTGTTTTTATTTTAGATACGGCGGGATAGATGCTTTCATAAATATTATTGGTAGAGTAATACTCGTAATTCTTTCGTTTTTATCTTTAGTTGATAGGATGCGACAGGCAAGAGACAGCCTTAAATGGAACGAATACGCGAAACGACGAAACGAAGCGCAACTTTATGGACGAATGAAGCTATTCCGATGCTCTCTGAATACACAAACATACGTCTTTACACTATGCCATTATAGATTATAGACTTTTGAGCCAAGATACTTTCTAAACAAAAACATTAACAATAATATTGAGGAAATTATAGGTAAGAATCAAGAATCCAAAATAATTTACATAATTTCAATTGATTTGCGAGAAATGCAGTTATATGCGCAACACCAATGAATTCATGAGGTTGATGTGATTAGATTCCGGTTGATAGTTTGGTCACTTGGTACATATCTATTAGGAGCACTAAACTTTGTTGAATCGATGAATGGTCCAATTTTAGTTTGGGAGTTTAGTACTTATTATTCCACGTATATCATGGCACTGGTGCGAATTACACGTTACCAACAAATTACGCCTTACGACGGTCGTATATTTTGGTATTTCTCTCCCTAACCTAATGCAATAACGAACTTCGCAAATTCCAATTAAATGTACCGGGTCATCAAAAATTATCTTAGTCAAAGCTGGCCATGGATTATATAATGAATGTTTTGCAATTATCATTAATTTATTGATTGTCAAAATTTCTCAAACCGTTGTGGTTAAGCTTTCTTACTATTGCAATCCTAAGCAGTTTTTTAATCATGGTTTTCGCCACAGAACAGAAAATTTACATGATTGAAGCCTATTTTCGAACTGGTGTGCTAGTTAAATGGAATTTGGGAATACAGTCAGCGTTTATGTTTGGACAATTTTTGAGAGCACTTCCCAGCCGTAGCAGTTTTATAACACAGGACTTTTATGCGTGCCTTCGAAATTGTGTTGGTGTGTTTCGCGAAACTGGCTCTGTGACTCATAGGAAAGGTGCAACCATAACGCCAGAAATGCTGCAATACGCTTTTCATAGCATGAGAAGGCGCGTAAACTTGTGCATTGACCAAAACGGGGAACATTTCCAACAATTACTTTAATTTGGCTTTTTTTTATTAATAAAAACGAAAGTAGTGTTTCAATTTAATTTTCAAACTTGTAGTTCATTATGATTTCATCTCTATAAATAGGTATTAGAATGAATAACATATTTGTGTTGGTTATTTATAATGTCAGAGGGACAAGTAACTTGACAAACAATAGTAGATTATATCAAAAAGCGTATAAGTGACACTTTGTATGGTGAGTAGGAACGGTTGACCGACGAGCGCAGCGAGTCGGACAATTCCTACGAGCCATACAAAATCACTTATACGCTGAATGATATATACTATTTTATCTCCGATCGCCATTTAATTTAATCAAAATTGTAATAATAAATGAACAATGTCGAGATTATGGCATTTGACGTTTCTTACCGTTATGCCAGTTGGGTTGCATAGGACTGCTCTACTGCGTACTGCCCGCCGATTGGTCCGTTACCGATACGCAAGTTGGGTTGCATAGAATTGCTCCATTGCGTACTGCACGCCGATTAGTCCGAATCACTTTATACGCCTAGGAGGTATAAATTGTTATGAATATCGCAAGCGCAATAAAGCTACACTTATACACCATGCAACAGTGAATGTAATGTGTCACTTATACGACGTTGGGAGATAAAAATATTTTTTTCAAGTTTCGGCTTATTAATGTCTCACAAACTATGCTTCGTACGAAAAAATATTATAGGTATTGAAATGTAGAGAATTAGAATCTGTATAGGAAAATATTGCCAGTGAGACGCAAATTTAAGTTTTAATATTGAAGTTAAGTACCCTAGTGCCCTTCTTAACCGACCGATTGTGCTGAATTTCGAACCATGTCTGATTGCAACTAGACTGAATCTGCATGTACCAAGTTTCGTTCAGGATTGCTTAGTTCAGCTGGAATTTTGTCCACAGCGGACATACAATCACACACGCACGGACGTCAGGTAAAAACCAATTTTTCGGACTCAAGGGAGCGAGATTCGTGGAGATCTGCTGAAAACCCGACATCGATTTTTTGGGGTGAATCCAATACTTCCCTATACTTTAACTACCTGCAGTAGTATCTGAAAGTAAAAATAGAAAGCACTCTCACAAATGCTAACTGGAATTGATTAAATGTTTGAGCAGGCAAAGAATTGTGGCGATAATCTGAAACTGGCTGAAATTGTTTTTTCTTGTTGTTTCATCATGTACTTACTTTTAGTTTGTTCACTTTTATACTTTTATTTGGCTGTAATATTCTTTTTATTTGAAATTTTCTTTTCTTTTACTAAGATTAAAGGTCGGAAAGTTGTGAGTCGTGTAAGGAAATATGTCAAAACATATGGGTCAGAAAATCGAAGCCGGGTTTTCCGCGGACCTCCACGAATCTCGTTGCCCTGAGTCCTATGTGTGTTGTTAATAAAATTCCGCACAAAAACCAAAATAAAATTTCGGACAATTCATGCAACGTGTAGAAATTAAACCGATAGCAAAAATAAATAACATCGGTCGGTAAAGAAGAGACCTATTCGCTGTCAAAATATTAATTTGGATAGGTATAATGACTTACAGATAAATATAGCTTCTATTCTCTGTATTTCAGTTCCTGTAACATTTTTTCGTAGGATGCATAGTTTGTGAGATAATAAATAAATTAGTAACAATCATAACACAATGAGAATAAAATAGTCACGCATGTTACTAACTATGGCGACGCTCTACACATTCACACATTCAAAATTGGCAGGTTTTTCTTCCAAACCTTGTATTTTCAACGTTATTTTAAGACGATAAATAGGAATGAGTTCGCACCGCACAACTTTCCGATCATATCCCCTATGATTTCGCAGGAATCGTCGATCGTAAAAGTAATTTTGATCCGGAAAGTGAAAATGACATCCAGTACATTTTGATTTTTGATATCAATAAATGTCCGTAGAATTTCCACTTTCCGATCAAACTTACTTTTACGATCGACGATCTGTACGAAATCGTAGTGTATATGTTCGGAAACTTGTACGCTGCGAATCGGAACCGATTTATTAAGATTAGATTTGTTTACATGTTGATGATTGAGTTTGAAAGGTTGCTTTTACTTCTTTTATTTTTCTTGCCAAAAATCATGTCCTGCCTTCGGTCACGCTGACTTGACTTCCGAATCAGTCATGGTTGAGCAAGCTCACCTTGATTTCGCGTTGATACTAACTTGAATAAACAAACAAAATAACAAAATGTTTCGCGACGTAACTATACTACCACCACTAGCGTCCAGATGTTATATTTAGTTTTGCGTTTAGTAGTCATTTAATTGTTTTATTTTGTTTAGTAATATCTCAGTAGTTGAGTCGTGATTACTTCACGCTTCAAACCTTTTTTTTTAAATTTTGACGCGTTACGTGATAAACGTTTGTTAATTATGAAACACCCTGAGATTTATCAAAATGGTAATTATTGTCAATTGTCAAAAAACATGTGTACACTGTACACACATTGTACACATGACTCTTAGTGGGTTCGTGCAAGGTTCGTGTGTGTGATATAACCTTGATAAAAACTTGCTAAACGACCGTCGACCAGGTTAATGGTGAAGCCGCTGAACATCTGGCTAAACATCAATTTTCTCATCGTGCCCATGCAAATTACTGAATAACAAGAAACAAGTAAAAATCTACTAGTGTCTTCTATTGATTCTGCCTGCCGTACAAAAATCTAAATGGCATATTTTACGAATGGGAATAATATAATTGCATACTTCACGAGCACTGTGCGTGTTTTAATAACAAGTAATAAAAACATCGCGTGTCACATTATTATTTGATTTTTTCATCTATAATGTTTGTCTAATAACATTGTCCGCCTCCAGTAAAAGTTAACTAGTGAATATCATAATACAAATAGCGTGAAGTACAATTTCAACAAATGTGACTTAAATTGTGTGAAAAAATTACCCCAGATGTCTGATGATATTCAGATTTAGGGGAATCGCAAAAATAATTTGCAACGTTTTTTATTTATATTTACACACATACCTGTCGTGTCGTCATAACAAATAAGAGATAAACCTGTACTTCACCAACGAAACACGTTTCTTCACAATTACGCCGAGAGGAGTGCATCGTACTCGTATGGTGTTGTAACCATAGTAACCAAACAATAAAATACATACAATACTGGTCACTGGATGATAGATAAATATCTACCTATATAATTATTAAAAATAAGTGAAAATGACGAAATAAAAGTTATAAATTTCCAAGGACAACAACTCGATTTCTTTTATCGGCAATTTTAACTTTATAAAAGAATCTGTACGTAAATTTAAATTATTGACAGTTAGCGCTAATGTATTCTCAACTGGTTGCAAATTACTATTTTCAACTTGCAACGTGCTTGCTTGGGTGAAAGTTCCCAATCCAGTGTGAACGTGGCTTCTGATCATATCGTAACATAATTTTAATTTTGATTTAAAAGTGAAATTGCTTATTTAATATAAAACTACTTAATTAACAACTGCGATTCTAGTGTTAAACATTTATGCTTATGCAACATAAAACAACGTAAACGCAAAAGTGCTACACCTCTACACCCGCATATCTTCATGTGTTTATCTTCGAAAAAATGTCCAAACAATTGAATCGACGCAACAGTAAACGCTTCGTCATTGGTGACGAAGATGCCACCGCGACGGTCAGCACCGAAAACATGGACGTTGAGAACGTAAACATTACGATCAGTGTACCCGAATTGATTGTTGAAAATGGCAAAGTCCCCGGAGGTGCACAGCTTTTCAAACAGGAAGATTTCTTTAATGGTAACCATGGCAACGGGAAATTTAGCAACAATGAACAACATTTGTGGACGCACCATCACTCGCGATTGCTTAGACCTGGTGTTTCGCTAACGTAAGGGAATCCATTAAGTAGGCCTTGTTTCTTGTTTCGTAATTGTGCACCATGTGTAAACACAAGTTTATTGCATGTTGGAATGTTTATTTAGTACTCTTTCGTAACTCGTTTCGTAATAAGTTAGTTAGCTAGAAAGTTGACAATTGCTAACAGTCAACCCAAAAGTAAAATGTAATGCGGAAAAGTCATAACTTTGGTAACAAACCAACCAAACTATATTGAAAAGTAACTTCGAAAGTAACTTTCTCGCATTCCATTTAAATAACATTGATTTTGGTTTGGTCCGCTATGGCTATAAATAGTGGATTTCCAAACGGCCTATTTTACATATAAAATAAATCGGAGCGTTAAATTCGCACCGCACAACTTTCCAACCATATACACTAAGTTTGATCGAAAAGTGGAAAATGCTCAGATATTCAGTGATATTTCCACTCTCCAATCAAAATTACTTTACAAAATTAATTTTCCGATCGACGAGTTCTACGGATGTGGTTGGAAAGTTGTGCGGTGCTAATTCAACGCACCGATTTAATTCATGAGTTGTATAGTTTGTGAGATAATAAATAAATTAATAACAATTACAAACAATTGAGAATAGAATATACACATAGCGACGCTATCTGAACACTCAAAATTGGCAAAAGAAATATTATGTGAAGTTAATAGACCAGTCCAAGTAACTGTCATTATGCCCACCACTTTCACTGCCGTTTTCTTACGTTTTAAAATATGGTTTTAAACCAAAAATACAAAATGGCTTGGGAACTGACTGGCTCGTTTGACAGTGCCCACGAAACCCCCAGTATGTAAACAGCAGTTTTGGACTGGTCTGTAAATATGCAGTACACAGGGTGTTTTAAATATAATTTTCAAGAGGGCTGTGTGAATTTATTTATTACGAAGGCGGTGAAAAGCAAAACAGGGAATATCACCTTTTTGGTAAAGCAAACAACAATGAAGAGTTCTACACAGGTATTTGAAGAGAAAACACCACCAAGTTCAAGCACCAAACCAAGCGGTTCCTACAATTTGTTTCTCTGAATTTCTGAACAATTTCCACTTTCCGATCAGAATTAGTTTTACGGTCGACGAGTTCTACAAAATCGTGGTATATGTGGTCGGAAAATTGGGCAATGTTAGATTACGTACCAATTATTTATGCATGCATGAACTGATTTCTGGTGAGGTGATATGCACAGGTCCAAAGATTTCTAATAACTACGGAGATAGGCGATGACCTTGAATTATTATAACGATTGCCGCCATGTTGATAACCACGAAAATGCGGGAAGTTTAAAATACACAGCAGCAACGTTTGCTTTGGTCGAATAGACAAGTGCAAAACAACCAATTAGCCGCTCGCTAGGAACACATTCGAATTCGAATGACGACCGTTGTCTCGCGAGTTGTCATTTTTGTTGCCAGATTTTGGAATATTATGGAAGAATTATAACGCCAGGTGTTTATGTTGCATAAATGTGGTGGTCCTAAAGGAAAGTAATGTGGGAAGCGATTAGTTATTTGTGTACCAGCTAGGAGTGTTGTTGTCTATGCAAAAATGCAAAAACAAATGCAATCGAAAAATCGTCTTATTAATTTTTTCCTAATTGATATTTTCGAGAAGCAATGGTTGCTCCTGAGTAGTTCATAAGACTCCCAGTAGTTTAGAGTGGAATATCGAAAGCATAGCTAATTTTTACTGTTCTTTATTTTCGCTTCCTTTTTACTCAAAGTAAAGTATAGGACATAGGCTATTAATTAAACCTCCAATAATTTGCGACATAACTCAAATAAATGACAATCTATTTAAATATTTTCAGCGTTATCGCTTTCCGTTTATGAGTGTGGAACCTTACATTTTGTATTTATCAACTTTCATGATTCCTTTTAACCAGTATTAAATTAAAAGTATTAAAACAGTGTTTACCCTCCCTTCTGAAAAACTCTAGGGTGTGATGTCAAACATCACCTGTATGCAAATGTCATTCATTTGATTGATTTAAGCAAAACAATGTTCGTAATTTTAATTATTAAGTACCTATTAATATAATTGGAATTAAAAGTGTTGATGCGATGATGGGCAATTAGTGTAATATCTATCTATTGACATTCACATTCAGAAATTCTAATTAGTTTCATTTATTATTTTTAGACCTAGCATGTCGCAAGGCACCGTCATGGTGCAGAATCGTTTGCAGGAAAAGGACTTTACGGTGGCGACGCCAGAGGAATTTGTGCGACGGTTTGGTGGTACCAAGGTCATTAACAAGGTCAGTATTTTAAAACTTCAGAGGACGAGGCTAAAGGTGGAACCACGCATTCGGCGAGTTCCGAGCAAATGTTTGCCAAATGCCGAATAGTCTGGACGAATTGCTCGTTAGAGAATGTCAAATAGAGCTTGTGCGGTTCCGCCTTTATGTACGGATTTAGTCAAAATTTGGTTAAATACTGGCGGGAAAAAGATTCCTCATTTTTAGTAACTTTTTCTGGCTGCGATTTCGGCTCAGGTCCATATTTGAAAGCATTTTTCTGTCCAATATTATGGTGACCACATGATGTTCTCATTTTTCAGGTACTAATTGCGAATAACGGGATTGCTGCCGTGAAATGCATGCGATCGGTGCGTCGTTGGTCATACGAAATGTTCAAGAACGAAAGAGCCGTGCGTTTCGTCGTTATGGTAACACCGGAAGACTTGAAAGCCAACGCTGAGTACATCAAAATGGCCGACCATTACGTGCCTGTTCCCGGCGGTACCAACAACAACAATTATGCTAATGTTGAACTGATCATCGATATTGCTGTGCGATGTCAAGTACAGGCTGTGTGGGCCGGGTGGGGTCACGCCTCTGAAAACCCAAAACTTCCCGAATTGCTGCATAAGAACAACATTGTCTTCATCGGTCCGCCGGAGAAAGCGATGTGGGCGCTTGGTGACAAAATCGCATCGTCCATTGTCGCACAAACTGCCGATATTCCAACATTGCCATGGAGCGGATCCGAGTTGAAAGCGCAGTACACCGGGAAGAAAATAAAGATATCGTCGGAGTTGTTTGCACGTGGTTGTGTGCAAACAGCTGAACAGGGATTGCATTCCGCGCAGAAGATTGGATTTCCGATTATGATCAAAGCGTCGGAGGGTGGTGGAGGTAAAGGAATCCGAAAAGTTGACAATGCGGATGATTTTCCTGCTGCATTTAGACAAGTAAACTTTTTTTTTTAATTTGATTTGCCGGATGACCTAACTTTCATCCATTTCCGAAATTTAATTTAATGTATTATTTTTAGGTGCAAGCTGAAGTTCCCGGCTCTCCAATCTTCGTAATGAAACTGGCAAAGTGCGCTCGCCATCTTGAGGTGCAACTGTTAGCGGATCAGTACGGAAATGCCATATCAATTTTCGGACGCGATTGCTCCATCCAAAGGCGTCATCAGAAGATCATAGAGGAAGCACCTGCTGTGATTGCAAAGTCGTCTGTTTTCGAAGACATGGAGAAGGCGGCTGTGCGTCTTGCCAAAATGGTCGGTTACGTTTCTGCCGGCACTGTCGAATACTTATATGACACATCCGGTCATTACTATTTTCTCGAATTAAATCCACGCTTGCAAGTTGAACATCCGTGCACAGAAATGATTTCCGATGTTAATTTACCAGCCGCACAATTACAGGTAATTGTTAATTCAATTTGCACAGTTTTTCAATCATTTTGTATTTACAAACGTTCATGGACCCAAAGCACCGGGTGCAATGATTGAATGCATTTGAATGCATTTGAATGCATATTGGAACCAATGCACCGGGTGCAATAATGAATGCACCAATTGAGTGCATTCAGTGCAACCGTTGGATAGCGTGTTATTCGCTAATAAGATTCATAAAATTCAAATAATTTTAAAGTTTAAGGTTATGGCAGGAATCTGATTGCGCCCTCAGGGTGCAAACTTTTGATTGCACCCCGTGCAAGTGGGTGCAAACTATGTTTATTGCACCTGTGCAAAAGGGCCTGCCATCACTGGAATTAAATTCACTAGTTTCTCAATTATTCAAAATATGCAACAGCCCTTTTATAAATTTTTATATTAATTCAAGAATTTAATTCTTACTATTTAGATTGCCATGGGCCTTTCTTTACATTACATCAAAGACATTAGATTACTCTATGGCGAGTCTCCGTGGGGCACCACAGAAATCGATTTCGATCAGCCGAGACATAAGCCACAGCCATGGGGGCATGTCATCGCTGCCCGGATTACTTCTGAGAATCCCGATGAAGGCTTCAAACCATCGTCTGGCACCGTGCAGGAATTGAACTTCCGATCGTCCAAAAACGTTTGGGGCTATTTCTCAGTAGCCGCTAGTGGGGGTTTGCACGAGTTTGCAGATTCGCAATTTGGGCATTGTTTCAGTTGGGGAGAGAACCGTGAACAGGCGAGGGAAAATTTGGTTATTGCTTTGAAGGAATTATCTATTCGTGGCGATTTTAGGTAGGAATTTATTTTTAATATTCCAGTCACTATTTTTCAGTGATGGCGTTTGCACCGGGTGCAAACGTTTATGCACCCAATGCACCGAGTGCAGTGATTGAATGCACCCATTGGGTGCATTCGGGACAATCATTTGATTGCACCGGGTGCAATCTTTTGGACCCAATTTATGCGCTGAATATGTCATTCTAACTACTCGGAGTAGTTCTGAAGTACTTTGTGAAGGTCGGAACTACATTGAGTAGCTTACAGTGGCATATCGGATGCAATGCACCGGGTGCAATGATTGCACCGAATGCTACAATTGGGTGCATTCGATGCAACAGTTAGTTGTATGGCGTGTAATTCGCCAATAAGATACAAATAATTTTAAATTTTAAGGTTATGGCGGGAATCTGATTCCACCCTGTGGGTGCAAACGTTCGATTACATCTGCTGCTTGCATCGGTGCAAACCAGCTTGCTGTCACTGCTATTTTTCAGTACCATGTTGCACATCAAGTTAAAGCATTTTTACCTTTTTAAATAGGTATCGCGATCATCCTCTTAATGCAGCGAAAATTCACTTTTCAGACTTTTTTGATAATTACCTCTAAAAAAACAAATGTAAATGTAAAAAGATCTATTATCGATGTGTTGCCAGGTCCATGTTATTCTGTTTAACAACCATATTGATTGTTTTTTGTTTGTTTATTTTAGAACAACTGTGGAATACTTAATTACCTTATTGGAAACAAAGAGCTTCCTAGAAAACAGCATCGACACGGCTTGGCTGGATATTTTGATATCAGAACGAATGCAATCTGAGAAACCGGACATCATGTTGGGCGTTATTTCTGGTGCACTTCATATTGCCGATAAGACTATTTCCACAGCATTCCACGAGTTCCAAACTTCATTGGAACGAGGTCAGATTCAAGGGTCGAATACTTTGAACAACACCGTCGATGTCGAACTTATCAATGATGGGTAAGTCATATTAGGTTTTATTTGTTTTAAAAAGCTGGTGCAAAGAGGCACCCTAAATTATTATGAATTTTGACTCTATAGACAACTTCAGGTTGGTTTGGTTTGAAATTCCATTGTTTTCTCATTTTAACTCTTCATATTTAACATAATTATTACATTGTTAATGTTTATTTCATTGTTTAATGCTAGGCATAAATATAAAGTACAAGCGACAAAATCTGGCCCCAATACTTATTTCCTAGTGATGAATTGTTCATTCAAAGAAATCGAGTTGCATCGATTAAGTGATGGCGGCATATTACTTTCTGTTGATGGTGCATCGTTTACTACATACATGAGAGAAGAAGTGGATCGTTATCGTATTGTCATTGGTAATCAAACATGCATTTTCGAAAAGGAAAATGATCCGACATTATTGCGATCACCATCCGCTGGTAAATTAATCGGGTTCCTTGTTGAGGATGGCGGTCATGTTAATCGCGGACATGCATATGTTGAAATCGAAGTTATGAAAATGGTGATGACGTTAACGGCGGGTGAAGCTGGATCTGTTTCGTATGTTAAACGCGCTGGCGCTGTTCTGGAAGCCGGGAGTATCATCGCCACTCTAGAATTGGACGATGCTAGCCTTGTCAGCAAGGCGCAGTTGTATACCAGCCCATTTCCGGATTTGGACGTGTCTCATCCGCTTGCGTCCGAGAAACTTAATCATATACATAATTCTTACAAGGTTATTTTGGAAAATACTTTGCAAGGTAAGCAAGCACTTTTATAATTTCCGTCAGTGATGACATTTGCACCGGGTGCAATCGTTTATGCACCCAAAGCACCCATTTTATGCGTTCGATATATCACTCTAAGTACTCTGAGTAGTTCTGAAGTACTTTGATCAGGTCGGAACTACTCAGTAGTTTACAGTGACATATCGGGTGCAATGATAAATGCACCGAATTCACCAATATGCCGTGTTATTCGCCAATAATATTCATAAGATTCAAATAATTTTAAAGTTATGGTTTGATTACACCTGATGCAAACCGTGTTTATTTGAACTAGTACAAACCGGCTTGGCATCACTGATTTCCGTGTTTTAGATGTACTTTGGTTAATTCTTTGGTAAAGAATTGATTCTGAGTTTATTATGAATTATTCATTTGGTTTTTAATAATAGGCTATTGTCTTCCGGATCCTTACAATGTGAAGAGACTGCGTGAAGTTATTGAAAAGTTTATGGCTTCCTTGCGAGATCCATCATTGCCATTACTTGAAATTCAGGAAGTCATCGCCAGCATTTCCGGCCGTATACCAGCTGCGGTCGAGAAAAAAATTAGAAAATTGATGTCCTTGTATGAACGCAATATTACAAGCGTGCTGGCACAGTTTCCAAGTCAACAAATTGCCAGTGTCATAGGTAAATTCAAAATTGTATTGTATGATTAAAAGTTGAAAATAAGTGTTATTTGTCTAATAATTACAAATTTGTAAATGCATTCACAGATAGTCATGCAGCATCGATGCAGAAACGTGCCGAACGCGATAATTTCTTTCTAGCCACTGAAGGAATTGTCCAATTAGTGCAGCGTTATCGCAATGGCATACGCGGTCGCATGAAGACAGCCGTACACGACCTCCTCAGACAATACTACAACGTAGAGTCACAGTTCCAAAACGGGCATTACGATAAGTGCGTGTCTTCGTTGCGGGATAAGCACAAAGACGATATGACGCAAGTGAGCCAAATCATTTTTAGCCATGCACAAGTGGCGAAAAAGAATTTGTTGGTCACCATGCTGATTGATCACTTGTGGTCGAATGAACCGGGACTCACCGATGAACTGGCAGCGACTTTGAATGAATTGACTTCCTTGAACCGTAGCGAACACTCGCGAGTTGCGCTTAGAGCGAGACAGGTGTTAATCGCCGCACACCAGCCGGCGTACGAATTGCGGCACAACCAAATGGAGAGTATCTTTTTGAGCGCTGTCGATATGTATGGACACGAGTTCCATCCGGAAAACTTACAAAAGTTAATCGTTTCTGAGACTTCTATTTTTGACATTTTGCATGACTTCTTTTATCACACGAACCGGGCGGTGTGCAATGCTGCATTGGAAGTTTACGTCCGGCGAGCGTATACCAGCTACGATATTACTTGCTTGCAGCATGTTGAGTTGAGTGCTGAAGTGCCTTTAGTTCATTTCCAGGTAAGAATTTTTCTTTTCTTTTTGTTGTATTTTGGCTACGAGTTAATGCGGTCGATTGTAATTTAAATATTCAAAAAGTTGAGTCATCAATTATTGCTTGCTACGATTACGAAATAATTTGTTATGATGACGAACTAATTAACTGATAATTTAGTAATTTTTAATTTATGTGAACTACTTCGTACTAATTGTTTTTGTGTGAATATTTGCGAGAATAAACATTCGAATTGAAGCAAGCCTTCAAAAACATTTCGTGCACCTTACAAATAGTAATAATTACTATTCTTGTTCTTAATGTTTCTCTCATAGTTTTTGTTACCTCCGGCTCATCCTAATCGGCTAATAAAACTAGACTCCATCAAAGAAGACGGAGAGACCGTGAAAATCTTCGATTCCTTCCAACGCACTGGATGTATGGCGGCATTTGAAAATTTTCAACATTTTGAATCGTACGCCGATGAAATCTTCGACTTAATCGAAGACTTCTCGAATCCGGCTACCATCTCCGCCAAAGACCTCAACATTTTGGAAAGTGGCGGTGAATCTCGAACAAATTCCACCAGCATTAACGTTAGCCTATCCATCGATGGTCAACGCCAAAATAATGAGGACACCGATTTGCACGAGCCCATTCACATTCTGCATGTTGGTGTGAAAGACAAGGGTGACGCGGATGATTCAACAATGTCCCAAACCTTTGGTGCATTTTGCGGGCGACATAAAACTGAACTAGAAGCGCGTAGTATTCGACGCATTACATTTGCGGCACTGAAACATAAACAATTCCCGAAATTCTTCACATATCGCGCTCGCGATGATTACAAGGAAGATCGCATCTATCGCCATTTGGAACCGGCTTGCGCATTCCAACTGGAATTGAACCGCATGCGAACCTACAATCTGGAAGCGCTACCAACCTCAAATCAAAAGATGCACCTTTATTTGGGTAAAGCGAAGGTTGCTCCGGGTCATGAAGTCACTGATTACAGATTCTTCATTCGTTCAATTATTCGCCACTCTGATCTGATTACCAAAGAAGCATCTTTTGAGTATTTGCAGAACGAAGGGGAACGCGTATTGCTAGAGGCGATGGATGAATTGGAAGTGGCCTTCTCACATCCGCAATCACGCCGAACCGATTGCAACCATATCTTTTTGAATTTCATTCCGACCGTTATTATGGACCCCAGCAAAGTAAGTGATTTTTATTTTGGATAGATCTGTAAATTTCTTTTAACTTTTTGTTTACTAGATTGAGGAAGCCGTCACTTCGATGGTGATGCGATACGGTCCGCGTCTCTGGAAGTTGCGTGTCCTCCAAGCCGAATTAAAAATGACGATCCGATCTTCTCCCAATTCGCCAACTACGACTGTCCGCCTCTGCATCGCTAATGACAGCGGATACTATCTGGATATCAACATGTACACCGAGGTCGACAATCCTGATACGGGTATTATTCGATTCGAAGCGTACGGACAGAAACAGGGCCCCTTGCAAGGTTTACCCATCTCGACCCCATACCTTGCCAAAGACTACTTGCAACAGAAACGCTTTCAGGCGCAGCAAGCCGGGACCACTTACGTATACGACTATCCGGATATGTTTAGGCAGATGGTGGACTTGCTGTGGAAGCAATATAGTCAAGGGAGACTTAATGAAGTGATTGTTATTCCGGAGAAGTTGATGGACTGCATCGAGTTAGTGCTTGATCCGGAGACGGAATCGCGCCTAGCCGAACAAAAACGCGTACCGGGGGAAAATAATGTTGGGATGGTCGCTTGGAGGTTGACCTTGTACACACCAGAGTATCCCCAGGGCAGAGATATCATTGTTATTTCGAATGACATCACCTATTTGATTGGCTCGTTTGGACCTAGAGAGGATAAAGTGTTTGGGTTAGCTAGTGAAATCGCAAGAGGATTGAAGATTCCACGAGTAAGTACAATTTGTTTTTTACTTTCCGACTTACCGAAGGTATAATAAGGAAAGGCAGGTTATCAGGCAAAATATCGAACTCGGGTTTTCGATGGATCTCCACGTAACTTGCTGATGAAATTTGGTATGTGGGCAGCTGTCCCTCTAACTTGAACCTGGAGTAAAAATAAACATCGGCCAGTAATTTTTTGAAAGTAATAGTTGATCTTTTGTTTCTAAATTAGATCTACGTGTCAGCGAATAGTGGTGCTAGAATAGGACTTGCTGAAGAAGTAAAAGCTCTCTACAAGATTGCGTGGGAAGACCCTAATGAACCCGACCATGGTTTCCGCTACCTGTACCTAACCCCCGAAGATTACGCCCTACTTTCGTCCCTGAACAGCGTTCGTGCGGTCCTTATCGAAGACGAAGGCGAATCTCGTTACAAACTCACTGACATCATCGGCAAGGAAGATGGTCTTGGTGTGGAAAATCTCCAATACGCTGGTCTTATTGCTGGCGAAACCTCTCATGCCTACGATGAGATCGTAACTATTTCAATGGTCTCCTGTCGTGCCATCGGCATCGGCGCCTATCTGGTCCGTCTCGGTCAGCGCGTCATCCAAATTGACAACTCTCACATCATTCTCACGGGTTACAGCGCTTTGAACAAACTTCTCGGTCGCGAAGTTTACGCCTCCAACAATCAGTTGGGTGGCATTCAGATCATGTACAACAACGGAGTGTCTCATAAAACGGAGACTCGTGATTTGGATGGAATCTACACAATTTTGAAATGGCTGTCGTACATACCCAAAGACAAAATGTCGAGTGTACCCATCTTGGAACCAACTGATCCGATCCGTAGAGAGGTGGGATATATGCCTACGAAAGCCCCTTATGATCCACGCTGGATGTTAGCTGGTCGTACTAATCCGAATAATTCCGTAGAATGGGAGTCCGGATTCTTTGACAAAGACTCCTGGTCGGAAATTATGCAACCGTGGGCTCAGACCGTTGTAACCGGACGTGCAAGATTGGGTGGTATCCCTGTAGGTGTCATCGCTGTGGAAACACGTACGGTCGAACTCAACCTACCTGCGGATCCAGCCAACTTGGATTCTGAAGCCAAAACAGTGTCGCAGGCAGGTCAAGTATGGTTCCCAGATTCTGCGTATAAAACTGCGCAAGCCATCCAGGACTTTAGCAGAGAGGATCTCCCGTTGGTGATTTTCGCGAATTGGCGTGGATTCTCCGGTGGGATGAAAGACATGTACGAACAAATCGTCAAATTTGGGGCATACATTGTTGATGGATTGCGCAAATATAGCAAGCCCGTCATTATCTACATTCCACCCAATGGGGAGTTGCGTGGTGGCGCTTGGGCCGTCGTGGATCCGTTCATCAACTCGAGGTATATGGAAATGTATGCTGATCCCGAATCACGAGGAGGCATACTCGAACCGGAGGGCATTGTTGAAATCAAGTATCGAAAGAAAGATCTGCTGAAAACTATGCATCGCATTGATGCCCGACTGATGCAACTTACCGAGATGGTGAAACAACTAACTGCGAGTATTCCTATTGACGGGCTCGAGCGGAGAGGCAGCATTACGCAAACGCCAGAGAGGAAGAAGACGCCTGAGATCATCGAAGTCGAGCAATTGATCGCCGAAAGGGAGAAGTATTTGCTGCCGATGTATCATCAAATTGCTGTGCATTTTGCTGATTTGCACGATACGCCGGAACGTATGCACGAAAAAGGAGCTGTTCAAGTAAGTAAGAGAAGGACTAAATTGTTCACGAATGAGTGGCAGCATTGTAATTTTTGCTATCCCTGTCTGTCGACGTTGGGAACTCTTTTTTTTATTACGAATGTCAATTGGTTTGAGCACCAGTAAATATAAGTAAATAAATGCAAATAAGAGGGATTTTCGCCCAATTTCTTAAGCTGTAGACGAAGAAATTGTTCCGAATACTCATTGACTAACGTTTACCGCCATTGTAAGCATGAAATTGGGTAAAAATCCCTCTTATTCGCATTTATTTATTTCTTTTTTTTTTATTGTTTGTAGGACATTGTGCCTTGGAGGAAATCCCGTAGCATTCTCTACTGGCGTTTACGTCGCTTATTGCTGCAAGATCGTGTCATAACGCAACTACTCGATGCCAACTCGCACCTTGGCATCGGGCAGGGCGAAGCGATGCTTCGACGCTGGTTTGTGGAAGATAAAGGCGCTTCAGAAGTACTTATATTTCATTATTTCTAATGTCTTTATTCTATTGTTTTTTTTATCTGTTTAGGGCTATAAATGGGAAAATAACGAAACAGTCGTAGAATGGCTTGAGTCTCAAATAAAACCAGAAAATATCAACTCAACCATTGCCCGCAACCTGCACTGTGTTAAGAAGGATGCTCTTATACAACGAATCAAAAACAATTTAGAGGTATTGGGTCAAATACTTGAAAATGTTTGAAAATGACGGATTTATGAGACTTCATTTTTATAATCGACAAAACAGAAACGGAGTTGGGTTTGTGAAAATACTAAAATAGCAACTCGAGGTCAAACATTTGTAAACATTTCGCTGATTTTTAGTAGGGATGAGCGATGGTAAGTTTCCATTTAAGAGATTTAAGTGGACACAATACTTTCATAAATATCCGGTGCTGGGTGTAATGTCGGGACATTTATTTTTTGGACATTTATTCCAATAAGTATCCGAATCAATGTCCAGATATTTTTGGACATTTATCATCAGGCTTTTTTTTAAATAAATTACATTTTAGGACACTTAAACGGACATAACTCTTTCCCTTTTTAAAATATTCAAAATTCAGTCAACCTTTCTCATGTTTGAATCTTGAAACAATTCACAAAATGTCTAATGGAAACTTTCCATGACTCATCTTGAAGTCCAAAATACTGTCACAAAAGTCCAAGGTCATAAATTAACCTAAATAATAACAGGCGAGGGAGATTGTGAGTTATTCCCAGATTCAAACATGCCAAAATTTCATTCTACAATCTGGAAATTTTACTAAATAAATCGGTACGGGTTTGCACCGCACAACTTTCCGTCCATATCCACTACGATTTCGTAGAACTCGTCGACCATAAAAGTAATTTTGATCGGAAAGTTGTGCGGTGCGAACCCGTACCGATTTATTTAATTTCGAT
>JARJEB010033531.1:0-22979 GCA_030264535.1 Liometoxenus newtonarum | reverse complement strand
TAAGGTGATCATGAAAAAAAATTAAAGTTATTTTTCCCTGATTCGTGGAGATCCGTTGACCCCAGGTCGAAAATCGGCTTTTTGGGCTGATGTGTGTGCGTGTGTGTGTGTGTGTGTGTGTGTGTGTCTGTGTGTGTGTCTGTGTGTGTACAATTTACTTTTATGGTCGACGAGTTCTACGAAATCGTAGTGGATATGGCCGGAAAGTTGTGCTGTGCGAACCCGTACTGATTTTTTTACATGTTTTAATGATGTTTTTCGTAATTGTCTTAATTACTAATTGCTGACATTACTGCGTGCTGTAAAAAACTGATTATAAATATAACTCAAGATACCATCATCAGCAGCATATTTAGGTAAAAATTAGTTAAAATTTGAAAGAACAACAAAATACTTACAAATATGTGAACTATAACTACAAGTCAGTCCAAATAATAATTACTAAATTTATTTAGACATTATTTTATTTAACTATAAACTAAACTAGAAAATTTAATTAAATTAATATTAAAAACTGGTCTGTGATGATAATAAATTACAAAAGTCGCAAACAAAAAATATAAATAATTGTTATCCAGCTTAATGTCTAATTAAAAATTAACAAGTGCGGAACAAAAAAAAGCTAAAAATAGAATTTTGCACTTTAGACTACTTTAGATATTTTTATTATGTTGACGGTTCGTTGACTCAATTAATTTTTCCATTTTTTCTTGGAATTTTTTATTCCTTTATCGCTTTATCTCTCTTTATATATTTCTTGTTTCTGTTGCATTAATTTCATACCTCATTTGTTAGTTGGTTCTTTGGTTTATAAACGTTTCAACATTTTTCGCATTCGTTCATTTCGTTCGTAATACGTCTGATTACGTTCGAGTTCGTTCAAATGAAAAGAGTCAAAAGTCTTTCATTAACATCATTCGTAATTAAACGTAACAATAAAAGCTTCATCACTATAATGAATGATTAGTAGTAGTCATTCATTTGGACATTATTTCTCTCATTTTCGTTTCGCTTCCGAAGATTTATGCTAAATGTTCGAAATTGTATTGCATTTTTAATTACTGGACTAATTTAGTTATTAATTAACTTTTGTCATTTCGAATAAGTCAAATAGAAATAATTCTTTTTTTTCTCTGCGTAATTTGCTGGTGTTCAGTTTTTAATTTTTAATGACAGTTACGTTTGGTTTAGTATTTAGCTTTATTTGACGTGTAACCATTTGCCAAATGAACGTGACAAACAAATGAAATCTCATCAAAATTTTACAACATTCCATTAATCGCCAAATATAGGTAGGTATATACGTATATTTGTGAACAAACGAAACGCACAATTGTACAATAATTTACCGTAATATAATTACATTTTTCGTGTAATTATAAAAACAACTTTTTGCTTTTTTTTAATCATTAGTTCTTTTCTGTTCTAACACAAGTGTATTTATTGTGTCTACTTTTCCAACTATGTTTCTTGAAGTTTTTGAATCATAAACTCTGGACAACTTTTGTAATATTAAGACAGCTTTTAGTAATTTGTGTTTATTTATAAAGTGATTACTTCAGTTACGTCAAGCAACCAAATAAAAAGCTTAAATGGAAACAAAACAATCAAAATTTTCATGTAGCCCGACGGGATAGTACATAGGTACATAATAATTTGTGTGACTTGTTTGCTTTTCACATTTAGTATTTAACACTCACATTTGGCATTTACTTGTTTGTTGTTCTTGTTTTAAAATTTGGGTTTATAGAAATTCACATTCTCTATGCATTAGTATTTAGCAACAATGACTTTGTTCCAGCATTATATTTGTTTCTTTGGTTGGCTGTGGATGTTTGCATGTGGTTTTTCGACATTTCAATGCTGTATAGTTAGATACGATGTACAGTATGAGTTTTGTGCTTCGTCGCCTCGTATGTTTGCCCGTCTTTCTGTACAAGTGTCTCTTCGGAATTCACTTTTAATGAAAAGCAATGTCCATTGTGGTTTAATCGCGCGAATGTTTCACTCACATCATCTTCGTCGTTGTCGTCGTTTCCCATCCACCATCTACCTTCCAACACTAACAACAATGCTAGAAAATCTACCAGTGCACCTTCATGAATGAATGTTTAAGTACATCTTCACGAATAAAAGTTAAAAGTTTTCTAATTATTGTTGAACTGTTGAACATAATCCTTGTCCTGTCCGAACATGTGAGTGTGTCCGATCACAATAGTATCCACAGATGTAGTAGGGTCATAACTCACGAGATACATTTTAATTTAAGTAAATTGAAATTGTAAATACACAGCCGATTTAGGGAATTTTATATAGTTAGGGAGTTGGTTGGTAGTAATGTCTTTAATATAACCATCTTCGTCTCAACTGTCATCAACTCTCAACTGTCTTACTTTATCTAAACATTGTTACCAACCTACTTTATAGCTGATGACAGAACTTTATAACAGAGTGCTTTAAAATAGGTTTTATGATCTCAAAACAGAAAAAAAAGTTATTATCAACGTTAGAAAGCAACCGTTCATTAGATGAAGTATACATTGGTAAATAGATTATATAAAAAGAGAAATAGTGGTAACTGGGCGATCTTAAATTGGGAATAAAGGAAAATGTAAGGAACGTTATTTCATTGAGTTGAGTATTATTACACACATCTAGTACTTAGGTTCGTCGAGGACGAGATTTCAACATTCCGAGTTTAGCAAACCTTGCATGGTGCTTGTGCACAAGTCGAACATAAAATGCGCTCCTTTTGTGCCGATTACGTGCCGAAGCGAATTCGATTTTAATTACGCTAATCGATCCTAATCTCAATGACTTGTTCAATTAGTCGAAATGCGCTCGCGTTGGGGCTTCCGCACGACTGTATAGAACTGAAGTCGATCTATACAGAATTGAACTGAATTGAGCTGAAGCTGAACGACTGATGGACTTCGAGTCGAATAATAATAGCACTAAAAAAACTGCGAAAAGCAGCAATAAAGAAAGAAAAAAAACGATTAATGAAAGACGCGGTACGCTGTTAAAGCACAGGCGGTGGCAATACTCAACAGCTCGACTAGTAATTTCCCATTTGGCATCGTTTGAATAATAACTCTCATTAAATAGCATTTTTCGATTTCTATTCTATTGATGGATTATGACCAAATGACCAAACAACAAAAACTAAATTTCATAAAACGTGAATTAAATGAAAGGGATCTCCAATTGATATGGTTGGAACGATTAATTGCGCATTTGACCACGTAGAGGGTAGGATTTACAAAATTTAATTTTATTGCTTTTAGGGAATTGAAGATATAAAACAATTAAACGCAGGGGAAATTTTTTTTTTATAAAAATATTAGGTTATCGAAATAAGTATCTATATGAAAAATGGTTTAAAAAGCAATGAAAAAGTGTGTCGTAAAGAAGCATTTATAGTCATTTAAGTATTATTTATGTATTTTTTTGCGTCTCTCTATGTTTGTGAACGTGAAAATTATGCAAATCCAATTAAATTAATTAAGTTTTAATTGCCGACAACACAAGCACTGTTGGTGTCTAATCCTCCACTTCTCTCATTCTCCACTCATGTTCTCTCGCTTTGAAACTTAAAAGCGTCCCCTATTTGCACCACGTTCATTCGTTTTAGTCGTTTATTCGCTCACTTGTCCCAATATCAAGCGACGATAAGAACCAGACGCACTTAATAGGCAATTAGGCGTTATTAGCCGTTATTAGTTGGCTAATTAATTAATTTATAACATCCGTAAATATTAGCAATGTAGATGTTTTTGACTTTAAAAATATTAATTTATTGATGAATTAATTTTTTTCGTATTTTTTCTGTTGCAGAATGGGGTTTCATCTGAAGCATTAGACGAAGACCCATTTAAAAAGGGCTGGAGCCCACCGTAGATGGGCTGCAATGTGTAGAAAGCGCTGCGGCCCATATCGATACATTCCATGTAAAGGAGACCACTGAACGTCAGACGAATGTCGTTGATGTCCAACGGTCACCTCTTAGTTCTAAGTTATTAGCGCGGAAATACAAACGACTACCAGTTCCAACATCGCCACAAAATCAGTTTAATGATATCGAAGGTTACAACAACAATTACAAGCAACAATTCGAACGAGCTGATGTGCAACTATCAAGTCAAGCACAACTTCAATTAAGTTATCCTCAACAAAGTTTGGCTATTGATGAATCACCAATTCGAAGACGCAGTTTAACACCAAGCCCACAACGTCGTCAATCTCTCTATGTGCCTGAGAACCACATTCAGGAACAGTACTCGCCGGATCCGAGAAGATTAAGTAAGGTATTTGATGTTCCTTTGATACAAGTTGAGGAAGCTCCACAGGAACCGATACAAGTACAACGGGTGACCAAGGAGAATTACTTTTTCCTTGTTAATAAGTTAACGCGACTGCTTAATAAGCGTACACCAAGTCCTTCCGAGAAAAAGGTTCAATTTCTTGAAGTTCCACAACCATCAGACTCGGGTGTCCCGCTCATATTCGAACACCCTCCAGATCAAGGTTCTTATTCATCAATACCATCAATACCTTCGTCAACAAAAAGTAAGAAAACCTATAGTACTATATCTGATGGCAGCAATTATTCTTTGACACGTGGACCTGTTACAAATATCATCAAAACAGTCACAAAGACAGTCTTAAATCCTAGTCCGAATACAACAGTTCTCAAAGAAACGAAACGGTATGATGTTATAACAACCCCACCGGAATATTGCATTGATTACGAAGATTTACAACCTCCTCAAGTACCCTCACGCAAAAAGAAGCGCAAGTTGCCAGGCATTTTGAAAAAGAGTCAAGAGAACTTAATTTCTGATCCGGTTGCTGAAGAATTTATCAGGCGCAAGTCAGTGAATTTAGAACATTTAAAAGCGTTATTACCCGAAGAAGAAGAACGCAAATTTTTCGATACAGTACGACGGGGTATTAAGAAATTACGCGAACCACGTAGTCGTAACAAATATATATCGGGTAGTCGTTCAACTGACTGTTCACCCAGCATCAGTCTTACGCAAAGAATACAATCGGGTATTGCCAGTTTCAAGAAGAATTTGAGCAGTACAAGTTTAGACCGAAGATCGAACTATTCAAATTCTAGTGCTGATTCTGCCAAAGATTTTAAAGATTTTGAAGTTGATCTCCCCGACTTATCTAAAGAACCGAAAGGACTGTTGCGCAAGTTTTCTTCGAAAAAGAAGGTTGACATTGATATTTTTGAAGTGTTGCCGGTTTTACCGCCTCCAAGCCCCAAGAGTGGAGAAGGTCTATCAAGAACATTTTCTTTTAAAAAGTCTCCAGAAAGAAAGAATCGGTTGCCACAAGACGAATCCTTACTGGGTGACGCACCGGGAAGTGCTAAGGCATCCAAATTAAGTCGCAAGTTTTCATTCAGGCGATCCCAAGACGATCGCCACCTTCCGCGAACACCAAGCTTACGCAAAAATCTTTCGAGTTCCAATTTACATTCACTGGATGGTCATAACTTGGAATTTTCACAATTTCCATCAAGACCCTTGAAGAAAAATCTATCAAGTGATAACCTACAAGATTCTAGTCCACAAGCAAGACTCAGGAAAACTTCAATTACAAATACATTTCTGCAAGAACCCCAAAAAGTACCAAAAGAAACGACCAAAGATAAAAAAGCATATTTCGTTGATACCAGAACTGTAACTAAAACCATCAACGAATACTTTAGGAAAACCAAATATTCACCGCCACCAATACCAGTAAATCGACAATCAAGTACAACGACTAGTGCATCTGATTCGGGTGGCCGTAAATCAATACCTCAGGAAGATTTTGTTGTACCAAAGACCGACATATTTAGTAAAGTACCAGAAAAAGTTGAAATACAACAAGTACAAGTTCACCAGGCTAAAAGTTTGGAAGTTACTCTATTAAAACCGCATCGCGGTGATATGTCACCCAACGTGCCAACCGTAAGAAGATTATTTTCTATGTACTGTACTAGTCCAACGATGAGGCTAAAGGAACGTTTTGTATTCTTCGCCTGTGTGGTGGCCGTATTGTTCACCATGCTGTTGGTCTTAGACTTGCAAATGGATTTGGGGATGACTGGTCGACACTTGCCGAGTTCGCATGGTAAAATTAAGTATGGCGATGAAGATGATGCACCTGGATCGGCATATAATAGCTTCCGAAAGCGATTTTTGCAGAAAACGCATAGGTAAGTTTTTACAATAGCATATTAAGCAATTAGTGTCATGTAAAAGGTCCATTTTTCTATTTGCTCCTTAAAGCAAGTAAATTGAAATTTGAAATCTGGCCGATTTAGGGAATTCGGTAAAATTCGGGGGGGGGGGGGCGAAATTGGGGGCCCCCCAAATTATTTGAATTTTACCTTCTATACAGGGACGGACTGGCCATAAAAGCTTTCGGGATTCGGGAATTTCCCGGAGGCCGCTAAGTTTCCCGACAGGCCGCAGGTCGGAGGCCGTGTGGCGGAAATTGGAGATTTAAAAACTTTTTTTTGGTCACTTCATCTAGGATGCGCTCTGCACGGGAGATGTTGATGATTGAGGCTTGATAGCTTTTTTTTGGTATCTGGCAAACAGCATTTACTAATACGCAATCGTGAGGCTGTTTACATATTTGCGGGCCGGTTGCAATTCCCAGTCCGTCCCTGCCTCTATAATTCCATTTTTGGGGCTTTGGGGGCCCCAAAAGGAATGAAACGCCAAGGGCCCCAATCTTGCTAAATCCGCCACTGCTTGCCAACCTACTTTTCAGCGCAGCTAGTAATGACTGTTTTAGGATTGCAAAATCGAAAATATGTTGCTGGATGGAGTGGTAATTAGTTTTCTTAATTTGCTTACGCGTTTCCTTATATCCGTGAGACTTCCTGGTTACAATCACACATTTTATGTGTTCATTGATTAATATTTCATTTAACAAATGCCCATTTACTTTATTATCATTTTGAAAATACTTGCTTTCGTTTTTCATCTTGTTTCATTTCATTTCTATAGAATTAATGTAACTCATTTAGTTTTAAGTCGATACTAGTCGTCGTTAATTTGACGTATATTTTAAGTCCTTTTGCAGTCATTAAAAATACAATTGGGTAAAGTAAAGTTTACTAAAGACAGCAAAACCATGTAGCAACGCAGAAAAAAAGTCTAATTTGTTAGTTATTGTTTGTCGCTGCATTTGTTTAGCGTGCGAATTTGCGAACCGTGACAATGCTTTATGAAGTCAGTTTCACTCCTAAAACATCTTTCGGACCGGGCAGGTTTCTGTTTACTTCTTCATGCTAACATGTTTGTTGCGTTCAACTTTTCTCAATTGGACTTTCAATTCTTTGTATTGCTATGCGCTCTTGAATTGAATACCTATACAATAGTATATTATTCAATGAGCGCATATGCAGGCTATTATACGCGAGGGCGAAGTTTACGCCCGAGCATATAATAGCGCATATGCGCGAATTGAATACTATACTTTATCTGCGACGACAAAATTTAATTTGGCTTTCAAACTTAAAAATTCAACCTTGGAATTCAACACATAGTCCTAGATGACGTTTTAGATGACGTTTTAGATGCAGTCCGTGTGTCACATATCATTATTGAATGCAGCGAAGAGCTGTGCTTGACGTACAGTAAATCTCTAATGGAATAATGACCTATTATTGACGTATGTCAAGCTCCATTATTCGCGAGTTTAATGTGGGTTTTATGTGCCTGCATACACACCTAATAATGGTTGTTTTATTTGGTCGGCGCGAATAAAATGAATTAATTAAATTTTCTGTTTTATTTAAATTCATTTTAATTGTTTGCTCTAGAATTTAAACTCATAATTCTGTAGATAATCGTTCACAATAAGAGTTCCCAACCAATAAATAAATAAATTTTATAACTTATAATAAAGATGGTGAACGATAATATTAAAGAAATATACAGTACTTTGAAGTTAAATGAAAAATTCTGACTAATGAAGGAATGATGAATTAATTCCTTAACGAATGAGGAATGATAGAAATAAGAGTACGTAGTTAGTTATCCAGCGGCGTAGCTATCATTGGGTAATTATGTGCGGCGCATCGAGACCGCAACGATTCGTAAATTGTCAATGTGAAAATTTTGAAAAAAAATCAATAAAACTGCTATTGTGATATGCGAAATGCGAATTCCAATTCCCGCTTTGCTAGCACCTAGCTACACCACTGACTCTGACTGTATACTGTAATCGTCTGTAATGTTGTAACGGTGCAACGATTCATTTCACTTAATCGATGACTACTCGTATTCTCCTTTCTACGTTGTTCCCTGTTACCTTCTTTGTTTGATTCATTTTTCTTCTTGTTATGAAATTATAATTATTAGTATTATTTAATTGGAAAGTGAATACATAGACTTTTGATTTCTATAATTTTATCTTTCTTTTCCTTATTTTTGTTTTATAATTAGTGGCATGTGCATTCATGTGATTGATTTTTCTTGCTTTCTTCGCTTCTCTGCGATGAATTCTATGATACGATACTTTGAAGTACTTATTTAAATCAAAGTATCAGGCAACTATTATTTTCGTCGATTATAACATTTCTCTTATCAAGTTTATAATTATAATTTAAATTTAATAATAATTATAATTAGGTCATAATGTTAACGATGTAATTATCAATGGCTTTAATATCAACTCGCAATATTAATGAATATGCATTCGATAATTATTCAAAATTATTAAACAAATTTTATTAGACTCTAATCAAGCTTTAACCATTTTCATGTGGATTATATTAGATAAAAAGAAAATAGTTAATTTGGCTTTTTATTTATCGGACAGTTTTCCTCGTCGTTGGGTCGAACATTTCTTTATTAATCCTCCGAAAACATAACATATAAAGAAATAAGAAATAAATAACAAATTTATTATTTTTCATTATAACAATCTAAAAATCTCACAATATCTTATTAAATAAAGTAGGTATTGTTACAAAAAGTTACATCTACTCTTATACATATACATTTTTTCTAAAATGTAGGAGTTTTTATTCCTTTGAAATGATTTCATAATTTTATAGTAACCATTTTTATTTCACTTTTATTTCGCTTTGTTTTATTACGTGTACTTTTGTGTTTGCTTCTTTTCGATTTTTTTCTGTTCTCGAAGGTTTATATTTTTGTGTATCATATCTTGTCATACCTGTTGATTTATACTCTTTCATAATTTTCTTCAGTAAGTATGCACTTTTTAAATAATTTAGAAGTGTTAAAATGGGAGGGGGGGGGGGATTCTTCTATTGCATTGGCAATATTGGAACTTTTACTTTCTTCTAATGTAAGCATTAGTAAAAGTGTATGCACTAGGTTGAGTTAATTAAAACTAAACATAAAATAGTTCAAGAAGCATGTGTTGTCTTGGCACATGTAATGCTTAAAATATTTCGATTTAATTACTGAGAAAATAAATAATTCCAGAATTTGTAATTATAATCACAGAGCATGGTGCAATTCGACAGTAAATTCAATGCTCTTTCTTGCTTGCTCTGCTACAAATAGATTAACATTTACAAGTAGGAAACGCACCCGTAATACCTAAAACAAAATTTATTAACGTTTTGTATGTAAATCAGTAGACAAACAAGTAAATATGGAATAGTTTTACTTTTTCAACCAATTAGAAATTATTTTTAACGAATATACAAGGAGTTAAGAAAGATAAAATTTAAAAGTTGCATTTGAAAATTAGATAATCTTATTCCCACTCTATAGAATTTTAATATTTTGGGCACAGAATAAATACTAACAGAATGTTCACTTCGCGTTTTTCGGCAGGCCTCGTTTGGTGACAATCGGCGTGTCAGCCATGTTGTATGTGGGTTGGAATTTGTGGGAAATTTGAATTTACCTAACAGTGCAAATAGGAGATTCAAATTTCCCGCAAATTCCAACCCACACTCAACATGGCTGACACGCCGAAGGTCACTAAATAGAAGCCTGTCGAAATTCAATGTAAAATGCACGAAGTGACCCTTCTATTAGTATCTATTCTGTGTTTTGGATAAATAAAAATACGAACGATTTTACTCCTTAGTCCTAGTAACAACTGTAATTATTTGGTAATTATAAATAAGATATGAGTATGACTTTCTACGGTAACCAGACGACTGGGGCCATGGGGCAATTGGGGCCAGGACAACTGGGGCTTGGCACAATTCGGGCCCTTGACAACTGGGGCGATTGGTCTTACGGTTTGGTTTGGATGGCTTGCCACCCAAACCGAACCGGTAAGTAGGTTCAGACCCTATTGGGGTTAACAGGAGGGGTAGTGCCAGAACACAAACGTACTTTGGTTTCAGCGTACTTGGCTTTAACAAGCGGAATGGTAAGAAGGTTAGTCCCTAAAGCACCAGTTGTCAAGGGCCCGAATTGTGCCAAGCCCCAGTTGTCCTGGCCCCAATTGTGAACGGTCCCAATTGTCCCATGGCCCCAGTCGTCACGGAACCGACTTGCTACACCGTTGCACGTCGAGCAAATATTGCTGTTAACCTAACTTATTCAAAATTACCAACTGGAGCTACGGCAGCATCGGCAACAAGCACACTCCACACTGCCACAACGTTACCAACGAATTTACTGGGAATTTTCTCGAAATTTTCTAACTATTTACCAAGAATTTAAACGTTTCGCTCACAAATATGCATGATATATTCATGATCATGATGTCTTTTTAGATGTTTAAACTTGTGTTCATTGTTGTTCGTGTCTATTTTTGAAATAATATTCGATTCTTTCAGTTCGAGTACGAATGCATCAAAGGAAAGCCTTCAAAATGATCATCCAGGTGCTGGCGGAACGGGCAGTGCTGGCGCATTCGAAAAAGTACGAACGAAACCGTACACATCGACACGTCGAACGACAACGCCACACGATGATTTTAGCGATTTATCCGATTACATGATGCTGGATAGCAACGAACGTGCCAATCATCGTTTGGAAACCGATAGGGAATTCGCCGTCGTTCATCGAGATGGATATGGGACACAGATCAAGGAGGAGAATCCAAGTTTATCTGATCTTATGAAGATACCAATTCGGTGAGTAAATTTTACTTTGATTCAAAACTTTTTCTAGGCAACTTTTCAAATATTAATTTACTCATATATTTTGATATATTTATCAAAAAAAAAATTTGCACGAACAAAAGCAAAGGGTTTTAACGACGAGTCGTTTTATAATATTTCAAATTATATAACTTTTTCCTAGCGTTTTTTTAATGTTCTGGCTCCGGTTCCAACTTTTGTTGCTGTTACGTTACCAGCAACGAATAGATGGTAGGTCTAGGTAGGTGGCTTCGTTACGGAAAAACAAATTTAAAGGGCAATAACTTTACTTTTCTAACACACCACCGACATTATATATAACACAACAAGCCTTGTTTCTGGGTTCATGAGGTTTATCTCGTCCAATGTACTAACCAGCCAATGTTCCAAGATAGGGTCGGATTTATTTAAATAAATTAATTTAATTTGAATTATTCAAATATGTGAAATTTTATAAAAAGTTGTGTAGGGAGTTATAATTTTCGGCTCACAATCTGTCAGGATAATAATTAAATAAAACGAACGCAATAATGAACAATTGAACATGTGTGTATTCATAAAAGTAGTGGAACCATAGAGATAGAAGAAGTCTATAGAGAGAACTTAAAGTCAATTTATATGCGAGGGGCAGGCAGCCACGTTAGCCACGGAAGGAGATTACACCAATCGCAATATTTGGTCGCACCAAAAAGGCGCGAAATTTGAAATAGACTCCAGTCTCGCGTGACTCGCTATACTTGTACTTTGGTTGGTCTACATTTTAGGCGTTTAGTTTGCTATGGTGCTATGGCTATGGCGGACCAGTGGCATCACATTTGTTAATCATATTTGGTTAAAAAATAAATCTTTACAATGACAAAGCCTGCCCTTATACAATTTTGATTGTATAGTTCCTGGTTGCAGTTTTGCCAAAATCGTGAGGATTTACCAAGTTCTACGGGTTGTACTTTCATGTGGCTGTGTGAAATCCGTGTTGGGAAACATGAGCCTCTTCCTGTACATGCTTTATTTATTCTTTCTTTTGGGTATGTCCATGGTCTAGTACTGGTGCGAAACTCATACGGCACCTAACTAACATATTATAAAAGCGTATATAAATTACGACCCGTGCGTTCTTTTGCACATATAACAACACAACGTACTTTAAGCCATATTCATACTTTAGGTTTAGCTAGTCCATTCCATACGTGCACATTCTTTGGGACCAGTGAACGGCAGGCACAACCGTCATTAAAATTCTGTATTAGTACAACGACTTCGTACCTACAAAAAATATTAAGATGATATCTTTACGTATTTGGTATTTAAAAAAAAAATCAAGATTTGCATTCAATAGTATTGGATTGTTAAAAATATATTAATTGGATCATATGATACTTTATTAATTTTTTAGTAATCGTTTGTAGATATCTATGGCAATTTATATTGAGGTTAAATTCACATTTTAACGTAAGAACCACATAGTTCATCTAACCATACTTCATCATTTTCAACTAGTTCACTTTTAAAATAATTACAATACTTCCAGTCAAACACTTCTTGGTCTGTTGAAATTTACATTTCTTCAACTTGTAGAAAGTCATTCCTTGTTTGTAGGTCTCAATTCCTTTATTGTTTTAATTTGATATTTTTTTCTTCGTGATAATTTTTTGGGTTTGGTTTTTTCTTTTTGTGATTACATATTTTTCTTTGTTTTCACAAACGTTAGAGTTCTTAGTGTTAGTGAATAACTAACAAAGTAGTTTGCTTTGAAAATAGAAATTACCTATTTTTGATACGAAATTATACACATTTTGTATATTTTGGGTACGAATTTTGAAATATCAGTGAGGTTAGAATTAGAAATAAAGTTTACGAAACGGGAATTTCATTCAGTTAGGTTTCTTCTTCCTGCCGGTTGTTGATCTTTTCATTCTTGCTGAATAAAGTACTTGCAGCAATAAACCGTATTCACATGAATATTAAATTATTATTCATAATAGATATATGTTGATCAACAATAAAACGGTTAATGAATTGTTTAATCAATTTTTACTACATATTAATTATAATAATAATAATTAGAGACGCGAGCGATGGAAAGTTGTTATTTCGGACATTCGGACATTTATGTGGACACGACACTTTCATAAATGTCCATAAATGTCCGATGGTGGGGGAAACGACGATTTGTGATTAAAATGCAGGCACAAAAGTTCAAGGTCACAAATTAACATAAAAAATAAATCATTATGAAGGAGCTTGTGAGTTTCTGTAGGGACTGTGTCCCAACATATCTTCTGCTATAGTTTACAATGCACTTCTAAATTTCTCTTTATTTCTTGTTTACAATATTTTCTAACAATCCGCTGACCACATTTTTTTCGCAGATATTAACCCCACAGTTTCATTCTACAATTTTGAATTTTTTTTATAAAAATAAGTGATATCCGTTTAAATGTCCCAAAATGCCATTTATTTGAAAAAATATCTGATGATTAATGTCCAAAAATGTCTGGACTTATTAGAATAAATGTCCAATTAATGTCCGGACATTAATCATCCCTAAATTAATAATAATAAGTATCTATATAATAAATATACTGTAAACAGTAATTTTTCAAATTCTTATATCTATAAAATCCGTGTATACTTTTGTTTGTTCAAAATCTTATTTTTAATGTGTCAAGCGCACTGTCCAATCCAAATAAAAGTATTATAGGTATTTGAATGAAAACATGCATGTTAATATTATCAAATAGAAATTATAAATACAATAACGGACATTCCTCTATTCAAAAACTAATCGATATTGTTATTAATTATTACTTATTGATTGAATATAGCATGACGTTAACACGTTAAATTCTATTTTCGTTTATAAATACCTCCTATACCTATGTATAATCACTCGCCTCTATTGAAATCGAGTATAATATACAAATCGATATTATGATATTACCAAGTGTAAATACAATGTTAAATTTATCATTTTAAGTGTTTTCTCTGGCTTTAATCACAACACCATAATGTACACTGTAAAAAACTTAAAACTTTATTGACTTCATTAACTGTACTGTCAACATCACATACAAATTTCGAATCTGTAACACTTCATAAGTAGATATTTCCAATAACTTTTTCCGAATATATTGTTCTGCACATTAAAATTTATGTTACAACAATATAAGTTGACTAATAGTACATCGTTGTTCCGATAATTGGCCATTCTTCGCATAAGTTACATGTTACATTCATTTTGCGATTAATTTTTTATTGATAGCCCTGTTCAGGAAGAAAATGTGCGATTGTCATCGTGTCAAAACAATATAAATATTACAATATAAATAAGCGATCCAATCAAACAATCTTATCCATCATTTATATTATTAAGTGAATTGAGATTTAGTTTTCATTGGAAGTACAAATGTTTACTTATGCCAATGGCAACATGAAAGATGCGATTATTTATATAATTTCATTTTCATCTGAAAAAATACGGAGCGGGACACCGCACAACTTTCCGATACTTAGTTCCGATACTACATAACGAAATTAGTTTGCAGAAACAAAAAACGATGAACTGACTAAGATCGGAAAGTTGTGGAATGTCCCGCATCAAAAATTGTTTCCAGGTTGCAGCTACGTACTAAAGCAAAAGACAGTTAGTAGAAAACTATTAAAAATTCTAGAATCTAGAATTATCCATTCTGGCCGTTCATTGTATTGAAATTGTTGCAAATTTCAAACTTTCGGAATTAATATCTCAGAAACTATGCTTCCTACGAAAAAATGTTATAGGTATTGAAATTTTAAGAATGGGAAGCTCTACAAGAAAATATTTTTTGTTTACCAATGAGACGCAAATTTATGTTTTGAACTTCTAGTAAAAGTTCCTCAGTGCCCTTCTTTACCGACCGATTTTGCAGAATTTCGAACCATATCTGATCACAACGGGACTGAATTTGTATAATTCCTATAATTTCCTTTGGTAGTATAGGAAAGTAAAAAAAACTAGTTATTGGGTTATCATATGTATTGCATGTTCATGTTTAATAATTATTGTTTATTCGGGCCTAATTAACAAGAACAATTAAAATGACAACAAATAATAAGTACGTATACAAAAGCTGTAATAATAGTGGCAACTGATGGTGACTGAAGAGTCACGCGCATATGATAGTTTGTTGTGGTTTTGGTTGGTTCGGTTGGGTCGTCATCAACATCATCGTATATCGTTACTAATTAACGATCCTCATCTAATATTACTTATGTTACTCGTCGGTTGAAAATTAATATGTGCCGAACATGGCATGATTGGACACAATTCACGAATGAAATATACCATACGTCATACGAATGGTAGCGATACGTGATACCGCCACACAAATAACAACAACAACAACAACATGCTCAACATCGTCCACACTAGTCGTTCATCCTTTGCACGGTTTCGAGTTTATCACCAAAGGGGCTCGTTAATTCCAAGTTATTAGTCCACTTGTGCAATTGTCCACTTGTTTCTGAATTTCTAGCTATAGAGGATCTCTTATTACATTTATCATTAAATTCCTTTAAGTTATGTATACTGGGCGTTTCGTTTGCTTTTCACACTTTCTAGTTTTTAATTAGTTAATCGAATGCGCAGGGCAGAGTGACAGTGAATTGAAAGTGCATAGTAAACCCCGATTAATGTAATTTTTTTTAGCGTGCTTCATGTCAATATTTTATTGTTCAGTTTCCAATAGAAATCATTTGTGGTGGATTCAGTAAAACCGGGTGAAAGTTTGGAAAAAGTGTTTAGCCCCGTTTAGGCTTTGCGGAACCTTTTGCCTTACAACTAACAACCGCATACAAATACACACACACACATACACACACACACACCCACACAAAACTCTTACCCTTAACTCAACCACTTGTTGCACTTGTTAGCTTAATGCCTACAGTGGTTATGCCGGTTTGGCTGTTGGTTGCTATAGCATGCTCGAAACACTCTTAAACACACTTAAACGCTCGAAAACATCGTCCTGGGTTTTCGTTTCCTTCTCCTTTTTCATTTTCTTCTTCCCTTTTTCCTTTTTCGTTTCGTTTGATTTTGTTTCGTTTATTCACGCCTTATAATCGTACATTTTCAACACCATTATTGTGTTCACACCTTTCAAAACTTTGGTATAATAGAAATGATAGGAATATAGGGAAAAAGAAACGAAAACAGATTGTACCTCTGCCTCTGGTTGGAAACAAATGGCAAATAAAAGGTACTTTGCTTCTGAAATTGATAAGAACAAGTTGAGAAGTTGCAAAGTTCGTAAGACACTGATGAATTATGTATGGGCATCAGTGTTTTCTAAGAGATACAAACTAAATTGCGCAAGGCAAGTGAAATATATTGAAAAGTGAGCGTGGGTCGTTCCACCTAAAAATTAAAATGTAGGTTAAAATTCAAAAATATATTGATAAACCTCAATAGCAATTAAAGGTGGAAATATTCGCATAAAATTCGGTTTTGAAGGTTGGACTATTTTCTGGTGTTTGTTAAATTCTTCGAATTATCACACTTTTTTTAGGATATTCGGAAATTCCGTTTTTCTTTTAAAAATCTTCACTTAGTTTTTCAGTAGGTAAAAACATTGAAATTTAAAGAAAATCAAATTATGTGTAGCAAGTTTATAGTATCGTTAAGGCTTCATAGGTATATTAACGTATAGTTTCCTAGTTATATAATAACTTGATTTTCTAACTGACGACGATAATACCTGCTACCATTTTTATTATCGACCATTTTTAATGTTTCATTCCGTTTCGTTTTCAACAATTTCAAGCATTTTAACGTTTTTGAGGTGTAAATATATTGCACATAATTTTCCCGACTTCTTTACGTCCTTCGTATTCGTTTTTCCATTCATGCAGCGTGTTTTTTTAACGATTCCACATTATTATTGCATTATTATTATACAACTTGGAAGTTTAATAACATTTTAAATATTTGATGTGCGAGGAAATGAATGCCTTCAACATTCATTGCTTTCAATCCTTCTTTTCCTTATTCATTTCTTCGTTTATTCCATCGTTCAATGCACGAACTTTACCCATTCGCAGAAAGTTGTTCCATCGTAATTTCATTCTTTACTCAGTTTCTATGTTCAAAACGTACGAAAAACGATAACGAAACGAGGCGATAACGTCTCTTCGTCCTTCACTAACGACGCGTGGATTTTTTTATTGCAAATAATGTAAGAGCTTCATGCATCTTTTTCTATCTCTATCTTTTTGTATACTTGTGGTTGCTTTACATCTTCTTGTGGCATCTTTAGGTATTGACGGGAAAATAAGACGAGGAAATGGGAAAAAATAAAGGCATAAAGGGCTCTAATAAAAATCACAGTAATTACCTTACCTTACCACCTTTTGCTTACGCTATATGTTTACTGCTAAAATAACCTACAGATCGTTCAATCTATAAACACAAATTACTTGAATTTCTCGAACGGCATTATGAATGAACAATCAGTATTCGGCTTTGAGATTTAGTATAAAGTAGGACATTAGACATGGGCTTTTTAATGTTGGTTCACATCGTCCACGTTTATTGGCTCTTTTTATACTTCTGCTGATAACTACTGGTAATTGACACGTTTACAAATATTTTCATTCATCTTATGGCGGAGAAATGTCTTCAAATTTTGTTCGTTAACTTTTAAAAGCGATTTTATTTTGGAAATCTAAAAAATCATTAGAAAACTGCATGTAAGTAAAGTCAGATGGAGTCGATTTTTTTGGTTACACTCAGTATAACTGCTTACTTATCTAACATTTAAAATAATTCAAATAGTTGTGGAAATACGCTTATGGACCTTGGGCCTTGGAACTTGGAATATTCTTTTTACTCGTTATTTTATGTTATTCGGTTTTTTTCTTTTGCAATTTTTTAAGTTGTTGCTACTATACGTACCGTTTACATAGATAAACCAACATTTTTGATATGTTGGGTTATAAAATATGTTATACGGAAATGAACCTTGTGCATCAAGCATATTCTAACTTTATGATTATCCAGGGAAATCCATCCTGATAGTAGGGAAATAGTTTTGACGCACATTTTTCTTGCATGTAAACATCAATTTTCAACTTCCTTTTTATAACATTTCAAATTTCGTTTTTATAATTTTACTATCCATGCGCATCATTATTGCATTTGAATTTTATAGAGTGATGAAAAATGAATGACATTTTGCTTTGATCACTCTGTATTTTAAACTTGTCCCCATTGTAAGTTATTTTTGTATATTTTGCGTAATACGTTGGTCCTGTTCAAATCTTGAAATATAACTATTTCAACGTGCGAAACGTTTTTGGCACTCTACACAGTCGGAGCAAAGTGTGTTTTTCACTATTTTTTTTCTTTCCATCTATACTCTTACTCTTACATTTATTTTTCTATTCTAAATATATTTTCGGATATGTGATGTGATGTTGTTCTAGCATGTTGTAATAATACCGCTCACCCACCGAGCGCTTTTCTATATGCCTGCTCCTCTTGATTTTCCTGATTCTCCTGCTTCTCCCAGTTTTGATACTTCTTACGATTTTTGTGTTTGTGTGCCATTGTACTATATTTACGTTAAAATGTTGAAGAGTACACCCACCGCATACTATAGAAACTGGTACGTCAGATTTTCGGCAGTTAAAAGCTTCCTGTCGACCACCCGCAGGATTAAATGGACTCATAGTCATACACTATAACTCATACCTTATATAGGTACTCGTAAATACTGGTATACTGAACTTTAAGTGTCGACGCACTCGTGTGTCCTTCGGATTTTCTTCACCAGTTCGAACGTAATTCTGACCGAATTATTTTATATGTCCGTACTTTCAATTGTTCTGATAACACAAAAAAATATATCTACTTAGTTAATAGCAAATGTGGTCTATCCAAAGATAAAAATTGCTGTAAATTTTGTTACACCCTTAACACTGCAACGTTAAATTTTTAAGTGTAAACCGTGCGCGCAATACTTTCGTTGTAATTTATAACATGACAAACGTAGACGTTGAAATATGCGAGTCGAAAGAAGTTTTCATCTTGTAACTGTGACAGAAAGACTTTTCCTTTTCGGTTTTCTCTTCTTTGTACTTATACCTTATACTTTATACTTATAAGTAAATGTACGTACCTACGTTGATGGTATGGTTACGGAGTCGAACACCTAAAGGCGGCAAATATTATTTGCGATAAGAAAACGCGAAGGTGCGCTTGTTTGCTAGAAACGTGCCTTGACGTCCCCTGTTTGAGAAGTGACAAAGACCACAGGAAGAAATGAAAAAACGTCTATTCAAACTTTGGAATTTAAAATGATTGGAATCTGGAATGAACGCGTTGCGTTAGGGTAAGATAAAGACAAATAAATAGAAACAACACCAACAACGCAATTGCCTTTGACTTCGACTATTACATTGTCTTTGATTAATTGACTTCATGAATATAAAAGTAAACCGGTTGGGAGTAAATTCATTGGCTATTCTGCACAAGAACTAACCTAGAACCTTTAGTTTTTAGGTTAGTTAGGAATATTTAACTCTGTCGAAGCACAGCAGTATAAGCACAGCACAGGTTTTTTTTTTTTTGGATGGTGTATGGAGCCAAGGGTTATGTTCGACATACTCATGCATACGAATTGCCTGTAATAAGCAAATATATTTCCTTATATAACCGCAGTTTCTTACCTTCTGATAACGCGTTTGCCGGTTTTCCCCGAACTGGACATATTTCATTGTACCGACGCGTATACTCATACTCGCAGTATAAAGGGTAGAGAAACTTGCCAGGCAAGAAAAACAATTTTCGGCAATGTCTCAAAAAATGTGGGCTAACAAACTAAATTTATACATTTTAGAATTTAATATTCAATATCGATAACTGCTAGAAAGTAGATACAATAATTCGTTAAGAAAACGTACGCTCAAGAAGTTTTTTGCATTTTTTTCCTCTCATTCGTTCAATTCATACATCGAGGACCATTCAATTGAATAATTGGGTAATAATTGTCAATATAAATCATAGTAATGTATTTTTTTAACTTTTTACTGCATGTATTTAAATTTGGTTCTTACTACTATGTACTACTTGGCGTAGTTTGGAACTACTCCGAGTACAATTTACGGTGATATATCGAAAACAGCTAATGAGTCATAAAACGTGCTGTAGAGATTTATGAATGAAAAAGAAGCGTAATGAAAACTTTATAAAACAATAACAAAACAGTCGAAACGGAAAGACCATGGCCCATACTCGACAATCGTACATTGCAAAATATAAATAAAAATGTGAGTAGAATTTGAATAACTTCAATGACTTGCTTTTAATATGTGAATAATTACAAAAGATACATAGTCGAATACTAACGAATACTAACGAATCCATAGAGATTATAATATTCCTAGAGGGAAGGTATTAATACCAATGTGATGTTCGTTCGCACCGTAACAAACTAAAACCCTAAAATTTAGACTACCCAAAGTACACGCGAGTTAATCTGCTTTATGTTCTCTCTATTGACTTATATCTCTATGAACTAAACTAAGTACTTTGAGACGTGGGAGCTGGGAACCATTGCAAACATGGCAACCATCTACAAGATACATCACCGTGTCTTGCGCGTTTTGTCACTGCTTTTTGTGCAATCGTTTTATGTATAATTCGAACAGAGTTAGATGTTTTTACTTCTAGAAGTTTAGAATATTTAGTCGCATACATTTCAAACAGTTTATTCGTTTTACAAAAAATTGCGTAAGTTGCTCATGGTGACGCAAAAACACAAAATGCAAACGTAATCGCGTAATACTAAATTTATCGCAACGAATTAAACTGAAACGCGTTCATGGTATTCCCAAAATTCCCACAAAATTTCCACAATTTCATTCTTAGTTAAAAAGATGCGTTTAAAAATAAATAATAAAATAAAAGTATTGAAATATATGGTCAACTAAATTCATTATTTTTTTCTTCGTTTCATTCTTTTCTTTCGCAAATCTAGGTAGTTTTAGAAACAATTACACGCCTTGTGTTTAATTAAAAACAAATTGAGCTTGTAAATGTCTTTCTTTCTTAACACTTGTCTTGGTATTTTTTTGATTTCATTTTTTTTATCTTTTCTAATTCCATAAGCATTTCGGCATTTCGTTGAAACATGAAAGTAGCGACGCACACTGTGCCTGTGGATTGTAGCAAGACTTTTGGATTGAGGAGGGTGGCATTGTACTTTTAAATTTCTTTTAAAGGTATCGCACCCTTTAGGGCTATAAAAAGACGACATTCCTCCATTCGATTTCGTCTTCTGGGTGCACTTATCGTGACACTTTCCCCATTCCACTCCATTTTATTCCATTCTAAAATCTACGCTTCTTTCAACCCGCCGCCCACCGCGACAGCAGTACACATATACTTACATTGGCTTACAAACAAACAAAAAAATGCTTCTGCTATTTTTATTGCTAAGCATACTGCAAATACTTATACCTACATCGAATAGGAAAGTGTTATTGGACAATAGTAATGCAAATGCAAATAGACAAATTGTATACAAAATATTACACTGTTATTTGAAGTCACATTGTATATTTTGCTGTATCGTTATGTGCCACAATGAGTGATAAAGTTACATTTCATGTTTTTTGTTTTATTGTATTAGATCGTAAAGTTTTCCGCGGTTTTAATGCGTTTTGCTTGGTACCCACTGAACAATTTGTAACAAATTTTTCTAGGAAGTGTTAATTAAAACAAGCAACAAGAATCACTTGAAATGATATTATTTATATCAAGGAATTCGCAACAAATAGAGTGTCCGAGTTGTTCATTTCGAAGATGTGTATTTTTCATTGACAAATATTTCTTACCTCTGTGTCTTCTATTTGTAAGCTTGGTTGCTTCCTTGTTTGCTTACTCGTTCTTTTATTCAGTTGGCACTTGCTCGTTTTCCGCAACGTTTGCAAACTTGACGACGACGATTTCACGTTGTCTCCACTGCGTTGTGTTGCTTTGCCGGTTTTCTTATAAGTGCACTAAGCCAAATTGGAAAGATTAATTTTTCTCAGACGACGAGCGTCGGCCACGCGTAAAAGCAAATCGCTATTCGTCTCGACGCCATCTCCAAACAAAGAACAATAAAGAACAAAAGAACCACCAGAAACATAAAGTTTATGTATGTGTTACTGTAAAAGCCCAAATATTGGCAAATCCTACTTATCAGTAGAAATTGTGTGTATGAAATGTGAAATTGTGTGGTTGACCCGTTGCCAAATAAAAAATAACTCGCGGATTGGACTACGGCTGGTAACCAATTACCTGGGTTAAAGTCTGACTTATAAAACCTTGCATTTACCAATTTCGGACTTTTACAGTAACATATATCTACATATACGAAGAAGACAAAGTTGATGTCGTTGGCTTGGCACCTGTGTATAAGATAGTAGACTACGAAAAACCAACAGCGACCAACAATATGGGAATGACAATTTTTAAATCCGTTTTAAAAATCGTCGTTTACAAAGATTAAAACAAAATAGCAGATTATATCATTAAGCGTATAAGTGACACTTTGTGTGGCGAGTAGGAACGGTTGACCGACGAGCCACACAAAGTCACTTATACGCTGAATGATATATACTATTTTATCTCCGAACGCCATTTAATTTAATCAAAATTGTAATAATAAATGAACAGTGTCGAGGTTATGGCATTTGACGTTTGTTGCCGTTACGCCAGTTGGGTTGCATAGGACTCCTCTACTGCGTACTGCACGCCGATTGGTCCGTTACCGTTACGCGAGTTGGGTTGCATAGAATTGCTCCACTGCGTACTGCACGCCGATTGGTCCCAAATCACTTTATGCTCCTAGGA
>JARJEB010033523.1:0-21394 GCA_030264535.1 Liometoxenus newtonarum | reverse complement strand
TGACTCTAACTCTAAAATACTAATTGCTTTCCATAATGTTGTTACAAATTTGTTATTGGTTAAGTCCGCTTGTGAATTAGGCAATTAAAGTGTATTCCTTGAACAGAAATAGTGAGGCTACTCCCTAGAATAGCGCTTATTTAGGGAGGGGCCTTAACTATTTCTATTCCTATAAGCTATTTATGCCAATAATTTAAAATCACTCTGTATAAGTGACTCTAACTCTAATATACTAATTTGTTTCCATATTGTTGTTGCAAATTTGTTATTTGTTAAGTCCGCTTGTGAATTACGATGTGCATATACAAAATCAACCTGTCACATTAACAAGCAATTGTCGATCAATATGATTGATGGGTAAATTACCAGTTAATCGCGGCACAATGCAACTACCTTCTTTCTTTCTATGTATGAGACAAGTCAAGAAAACTCACCTTACATCTTACATGTTTATATCAAAAATACATAGATCGCAGGTTATGAATACACTCATGGATATAAAAACAACAATAACGAAGTGTATGAAATATATAGGTACACTTATATGATGTAAACAAAGTAAACATTGAAAAACCAATATATGAAACACGCCCATATTATAGAAGGCCTCATGCTTCCGAGCGAGCAAAGAACAACACGAAGTGTACCAAGTAATAAAATTCAGAAACACTCACCCACAACAGTAGACGTTCTTCAATTGTGACAACAAAATCCGGCGAAAATCAAAATCTGAAAACAAATGAAAGTTTCAATTAATTCTCAACATTAAATTGCTCTAACATTCTGATTCGCAAATCTGAAGGTGACACTTGGTATATTATTAATAAATCAGTGTTCGTTATTGTAGATAAAGTTTTTCTTCAACAATTTTGTCATTGACTTTTTATCAACATTCATATCAACAGATATGTACATTTTCGTGTAATTCATAATTGAACATGTTTGTACAGACATGATAATCAACTCTAACGTGAGCATCACGTTCGGGTTCGTTGCCTTGTTAACGAAAATTATTAATACAGTTATGCAATTTATAATAATAATAATATCTACAATATTATTATAATGGTATGTTCTATGTTCTCTCTATAGACTTCTATCTCTAAGGAAACACATGTATATTTTGGTGACCAATTGGCGCGTCAAAATTTCAATATTTCAGGATAGTAGAGACTAAGCCCTAATTCTATTAGGTATCTATTAAACTCAACAATTCGTTGGATTTATGTACAGAGTGAATTTAAATTATTGAGATCAACTTGGAGGTATGTACAGACATGATAATCAACTCTGAGTAGGCAATCATAATTGACCTATTTTTACCACACCCAACTATGTGCCAATCATTTTAAATCACTCTGCATAGCACAAAAGGACGAAAGCACTAGACTTTAGAGTTATAGCGCTGACGTCATGCAATTTGAACTTTAAGAAATAAGAACTTCCAGACAAAAGAATCATCTTTTTCTTAAATTTAACTGATTAATTACTATTTATTATTTTTGCGTCAATGGGTTCCTAATTAAATCCTTCTCAAAATGTTATTCGCCTTCAAAGTTTTATATTTCAAACTAAAAATTATTTTGTAATTCAAAATAGAAAAGTTCAATATTAAAATTAATTCTTTCTATTTTTTTATTCTTGGAAGTAATTTACATAATAATTAACAATTTTAAAATATTCTTCATATATTTTTAAATTCCTTAATGTTAATTGTGTCATTATTTCATTACAATAAAGACTTGTTTGTCTTTATTATGAATCGACGTCAATTGAAGGCGTGCGAACCGAATATTCTTTATAAATTGTTTAATTATTAGTTATTTTTAAACTGAATCTTATTTCAGTTACAACAAATTATGTAATCTATCAAACAATAAATGACCAAAATTTATACAAATAAATTTTTACGAGTTTGAGTTTGCCAACATTTGGAAAAAAATATCAAAAAAATAAAAATCAGGTAGGTGAATACTTAATTATTCCGGTATTAATTGCAGCAGCAGCAGCAAGAATAGCATCGTATAATTAAGTAAGTACGAAATCCAAGGAAACAAGTTCGTCATGCCTAAAATAAATACATATACATGCCTGAACCTGAAAATATTTCTATAGGTAGTCCAAAAAAGAAGTGTGCAGTGCTCCTTCCAAAATTTTGATTGATGCATCTTTTTGCGGTTCGTTGATGCACTATGCGGTTGCCTTGCGAAAATGACTCGTCCGAATGTATAATAGTCGATCCTATTTGTTGCATGATATAGATAGATACAGATCCATGTAGAACATAGAAGGAAGAGCAAAGGGATACTTCTGGGTTGCAGGTTGATTATTTAAAATATATGTTGGTTAAAGGGAAAGCAAAGTATTAGAGGGCGAAATATGAATTTCGGTCGAAAGCCAAGTGCACAAAGGTGTGCAAAATATAATTTGGTATTTCTTATTTCTTCTTTGAAAATTCACATAAATATAATCAAATATCGTTAACAAAAATAAGGGCAGGTAGTAAGATTCGAAGGGCACCGATACTTTAATACAATTTTCAATGTTTTCTATTTTTTGATCCATTTCTATTACTTTCAATCTAATTCTAGTTATAAACTCTCACACAAGCTGGTATATTTATATTTATTTGGTGGAAAAGACGTCGTCATCATCATTATAGAAGACGCATGTCATTTTTATAGTTGTTAAGGTTAAAATTGCCATTTTTGAGGATTCATTTTACAATACCTACAATTTTATTGTTTTTGGTTATATACTTACTTTTATTAATGTTTCTGTTTTCGATTTTCATACAATATACAGTGTGACCAGATTTGGCTGCTCCTGGCAAAAAAGCTTTGTTGAAGGCATTAAATTCTGAGTAAAATGTATAAGAAAATTTGCTTCATCTATTAGTTCCCGAGATATAGCCAGGAGCGGCCAAATCTGGTCACACTGTATTTGATTATTGTCTATTATAGTTTCTTGGTTTGTAAGGAATTGCAAAGCACATGAAATATGAAAAACTTTATAGAAAATAATCGAGGGTGGGGTTGCGTGCATTCAGTAGGTTTAGCGAATCGTGCCAATTACCGGGCGTTTAGACCGCTCAGGATAATAAAATTGATGTCCTCGTATATGCGCTGTATGTACTTGTTTTTTTTTGCATTTAAACATAAACACACTTAAAAGTTCAAATATAAACGAATGAAAAATTAACCATTTCAAATATTTTCGAAACAATTGAAATCGAAAAATAAAAATATTTTTATTATTATTTTATATTAGCTCAAACTCTATGGAGGAGGATTAAAATATTGGTTAAATTAGTATTTGCACTTTTGAAAGGCATTCGCGATTGTACACACGCGCGAAATGGTTGTGTTGAAATCTTTGCAAACATGGACCAAAACCCAACTAAGCCAACACGCTAATTTATTACAACAAAAAATAGAGATTCTTAACGTTCTAAGAACATTATTTTTAAATTGAAATTTCAAATTAAAATTATTCAAAATGAAATAAATAAGAGGGAATTTTACCCAATTGCCTACAATGACGGTATTTGATGTATCATGAACCCACGAAACCATCTTCAACCCAGTGCAACACCAGCTCAAGAAACTAGCATCTCCTCAGCCATCATTTTGAAGAATTACAATTTGAAATTTCAATTTGGATTTTCTGGCGCGTTACTATACTTAACATTTCATTCAACATCATTTTTGTTTTGATGCAGTTTCTCTCTAATTTTAAGAATAGATAGATACACATTTTAAAACTCTAGATGGGCAAGATCTGGATAAGAAAAGATATTGTCACCAGATAAGTGCGTGCGGAGAGAGATGATCACGATAAGCGTAACATTCACGGTGGTCACATAGTATTACCAGTTTTCTTAAGTTAGTTGCAAATACCTGAAGATATATATTACTCTTGCATCTCGGTGCAACTATGGTCCCTCGACTTGAGTCGAGCATTATTTAGAAATCGCCCAATCGACCCGGCACCTGGCATACCACCACACGATCGCCATCTCTCTAATTTGAATACGCTCGTATACTATACTTATAGACTCTTGTATATATTACATGGTCCTTTTTAATCGGCTAACTCGCCTAGGTATATGTAGAGGTACCACATCAGCATCACCATGAGCAAGCAACACCGAGAACGATTATACTCGTATATTACATACTTGAACGAGACCGACGAAACATACAAAACACAAAAGTTTATGTGGATGACGATGTGGATGTGCCCACTATGGTGTTGGGTTTGCAAAAGTCATGTTAACTTAGTTGGATACCAGATTGGTGCAATGTTGGGAAATCTGCATTCGTGCATTTGTTGCCATCGTAATGATGCACAACGCTTCCTAATAAGATCAAAGATACCATAGTAACACCAAAACCAACACCAGAATCGCATCGCAACAGTAGAGAACAGCAAAACAAACATCTTTCAATCGACTGAAAAGTATTGAGTATTTAAATAAAGATTTTAACATTTTCTCTTATAATAAACAATGTCAATTTGTATGAATTATAAGATGCCTGTGGTCCGAACTGTCTGCATATGACTCAGTTAATTGTGTGCTTCTCCGGCTACTTTAATAAATAAAAGGGAAACCCGGCAAACGCCGAGCAAACGAAACGAAATGAATGTAAATTAGTCAAATGGAAATTAGCATGTATGCTCATATTGTATATGTGAGCATCGCACATTCACAGTAAGATGTAAGTCCATTGCTGTTCCACTTCCACTTTTCTTGCTTTTGCACTTGGCAACGCTCCTTTTCTATTACATATATACGCAAGGCCGGATTATGACTATCGTAGGCCCTAGGCCCTAGGCACCGAATTTTTTATTTGTTGGTGACCAAAAAAAAAGCTCTCAAGTCTCAATAAAGCGAATTTCAGTCTTCGTAGGGCCTCCAAATGATGACCAAAAAAAAGCTCTCAAAGGTCTTCGTAGGCCCTCGCATCAGTCTTCGTAGGTCCTCCAATTTTCGTAGGCCCTAGGCACAGTATCTAAAGTGCCTTATGGATGATACGGCCCTGTATATACGCATATACGCATACTAACGGCAATATATTACTGCGTTTGATATAGCCGACAAAAAACTTCGCACAACACGCATATACACAATGTAATAATAATAATAATAGCCCGGGTCGTAAACAAGTATAGTCCGCGCGGCCGCGTCGCAATCTTCATTATTCATGCGAACGTTCTTTTCGTATACAAGTTGCATTACATTAGCAAAGCTTCATCACTTACATCATATAGTTCGCTCGCGTAAATTAGAGCGGGTTATTGCCGACTCAATTAAGCATTCTCGTGACAACAGGAGTGCGTTCCAAAAGTCGAGGGAATTCGAGTACCTAATAAGTTACCCAATGTTCGTTCAGACTATCCGTTCCAAAAGTCGGAGTAACTGATTCCCCAAAGCGATTACTTACACTCCGACATTTGAAACGCATTTCGGTGTAACAGCAACTTTCCAATTTTTTATCATTTTTGTAGACTTTACGACTTTAGGACCACTGTCCTATAAAATCAGCAGTAGTAGGTTTTTTTCGGTAGGTGGGAGAATCCTGCTAACCTACCACCTAAATACCTACCTATCTTCGGAAAAAGATCGATGGATAGGAAACCTGCAGGCGCCCTGTCGTAGAAAGGGGAGGACCTAGAATGCAAAAGCAAGCAACCGGTAGAATTTCAAAATTAAAAAGAAAGAAGAAAATGAAGAAGAAAGTGGAAAGATTGGTGGTGTGGGTGATCAGGACAGTGGATTCGGGATGAGGGGCTGTAGTAGGTTGTTAACATTGAATAATATAAGGGAGTTCGAGAGAAAGTGGTAGACGAAAGCCAGTTACAGAAACAGTGCTACCAACCGCATGTCTCACAATTCCCTAAATCGACTCGATTTATCATTTTAAATGTCTTGCCTTTAATATATTCAAACAAAATGGATTTGTTAATGCACATTCCATTGTTTCAAATCGATTAATATGCGCGTGCATAATTCGGATGTAATTAACGATTTTGAATACTTACTTGTATATCTAATATGTAGGTAGGTATAAGTGTGTATAAGTAAGGTTAGTTGGGATATATGAACGTGTGCCTTCGTGCATTGAAACTCTGATGAGCTAAGGAAAAACGAATGGTCAGAAGCAACGAGGCAAGGCATTGCACAGGTGTTTGCTGTTCCTTATTAATATATACCACTACGCTCTATTCGGTATATAGTTTTTACTGAATTGGAATACACAGGTGTAGGCATCGGACGTGTATGCCATTAATATTCATAAAATGCAAAAGCGATCTACACACAAAAAACATCATCAGACTCACAACTTGAATTGAACACTGAACGAGTTGCGAGTAATCGCAACAGGCAAAGCAAAAGCAAAATGGGAATGGAAATTATGCATAATGGCATTGCCAATGCAATGAATGCATATATTATGAATGATAATATGAAACATAAATATATAAATAAATCAGTAGTAATTAAATATAAATAACCAATGGGCAAATTGTCAGCCAAATATTGCCAGAGACAGATGACGAATAAAGAATAAGAAATAAAATATTAAATATGCATGAAGCTCGTGTTGCACAATGACAATTTGCAACCAAGCTAAATGATGAAGTTTTTAATTTAAGAAAAACGCCGCGGGGTGTATGTATAGTCAAGTCATCATCATAACAAATACTTATTATGATTATATCCTCAATTAAAAATAACTTATGAGTATATGGACGTTAATTTGTATTTTTATGTGAATTTATGAATTAGCGACTTATGCAATCATATGAAAATAAGAAAAAAAACTGGGTATTTCCTAAAACTCAATAGGCATCACTTACTTATAGATTCTAGCAAAAAGTGAAATTTTCAGTGTTAACACTCAGTTTAAACAATCGGTAATTATGCGATTAAAGCGATTATGATTGGACAGTCGTATTCGTTAACCGAGAGAAAATATTAACATACAAACGAATGTGAATTTTTATTATGCTTAAACGAGGACGATTTCAATCGAAATTCAAGTCAAGTCATATAAGTAAACCGATTCTATAGGTCATTTATGTTTTCTTTATTTTAATATCTACACAATTAATTCAATTGGTTAATTATTTCGTCTCGATGAGATATCGACTTGGTATCTACAATTCCACGCCAACTTGAAGTGAAATTCTTGAATTAAGTATACCGGGTGTTCTGAAATTGGCGGATAATCGCCAGGCAACATTGTAGATCGGGTCAAATGAAAACGAAAATCTTAATACAAAAATGTCCGGAAGGTCCAAGTTTGTCCTGACGAGGACAAAGAACTTTATGTAGATCCTACAACGTTGCTCCAATTTTAATCAAGCTGCTAAAAATATGCAATGATGCCAAACGAACTTTTTATAAAAAAAAAAGTAAATTTCTTACAAAAGAAAATCCAGTTTTTTTTTGGTTTTAAAAATAAAAAAAGGAAATCAACGTTATAACTTTCTTCCGGAAAACTAAAAGATATTAAGTACAAAAAGAAAAAATCGATTTTATATGTCGATTTTATGATACCAAAACTCAAACTCTAAGGACCGCGTGAGGACAAACCAGGACCTTGCGGACATTTTTGTATTAAGATTTTCGTTTTCTTTTGACACGATCTACAATGTTATCTGGCGATTATAAGTCTTTAGAAATTTCTGTTTTTATGAAAAAAAGCCAAGAATGGAAAATTAAACAAACACGTGTAAAAACTGGAAAGCTGGAAAATTCCAAGTCAGACAATACGCTTCACTATTCTAGACAACGCGTAGTTGTAAATGTGTTAGTACCGTTTGTGTAAGCAGTAAGCAAACGAAATTTGAAATCTAATTCGGTATTCGAAGCGCATCTCCCGCACGTCATTCGCAGGAATTTTACTATCAAATCGACGAAAAAGCCGTAGCTAACAGACCGTGTGATTGCCCAGCAGAAGAAGAAAAAAAAAACGTTTGTGGTCGGTTGTCGTCCCTCTTCGTATCTGTATTCTATTCTGCATGCTATAGTTTCTAGTTCTATCGATAGCATATTAGAGCCGCACTCGAAAACGTCGTCCCTGTCCATTCTCCCTTGCATACTGGTTGAAGGTTGAACTTGAACGGTTCAACTTATTGCACCAATCTCAAGCCCAAAACCCAAACCCAATGCTCATTGAGTCTATTGCTTAATATTGCCATCCTTTATTCGTTTATTGGGAACATTGCAAACGCGGCTTTAACCCTGAACGATTTAACCCTGAGTAAACACCCTACAGAAGTTTTTATAAACGAAATTCGTCCAATAATCATCCAAACATTTTAAATTAATCTATTTTAAATTGTATAAATACATAGTTATATCGTTTACCGTCATTGGAAGGAAAATCAAAAAGAAAACCGTGGAAAATAATAAAAACAACTTAACAAATAAAATTATTCCCGTCTTGGAATGGGTGGGCATGCCGCATGGCGTCATTATTTTATTGCAGGCGCCGTGATTGTGAAGCAAATTTCTTCACAAAAGTCCCAGTGTGTTCTTTTATGAGAAAGTTATAATGTTACAAAGATTCATACTCAACTCAACGGTCCATCATGAACTCGGACAAATTCGTTTCGCAATGTAAAATCCATAAATGTTTGGATACTTGTATGCCTCTTTACGGTTTTCTGATCTTTAATATCTGATGTGATGTAAAATCGAAAATGAATTAAAAGAGCCCACATACAAAAGGAAAACGACTGCTAACAATGGGTGGTGGACATGCAACTTTAATATTTGTCGCGTCAATCCCAAACTCAAAAGAAAGGAGTGCTCATTCGTTTCATTACATTACATTATTTCATTTCGCTTTATCCTTTTTATCCTATTTACACCATCGTTTTGTTTTCTTCATATTGTTTCATTGCACATATACACGTGACACATGCAGGTTTGTTTTGTTCTCGGTGAGGGCTTCTTGGAATAGCGCATTTTACGAGTGTGACTTGCGAGAAACAATTTAAAACGTCATCAAGCATCAAAGTTCGCGAATAATTTTTAATACTTGCCGTGTCGATGTTTTTACTAATTTGCATCACGTATTCACCCGCACAAAAACAATTTACAAACATTAATTTTACGTTCTTTAATACTCTATCTTTATTTTCTCGCTTTCTGATCTGAGATCTGATGTATGTATTTTTAGCCCTTCGTTTAATATTAATTCATTTGCATTTGCAATTTCAAATTTGCATTATAGGCACAAGATAGATTCGCGTGTAATTGAATTTCAACGAAGCACGCGGTTAATGAAAGGGTTGTTCAGTTTATGCATTAAAAAAACTCACTAAACGGTAGAAATTACCAAACAAACACCTGTAATGCACATGTTAATATCTGATGAACCCCTAAAATTAAAATACCATGTCTCATGCATGCATAAGCGTAACTAAAAGTGTTTGAAAAAAAATAAGGGGTTGCCGTATTCGTAATTTCATTAACAACCAATAGTTTATAATTGAGTTGCACTTGCTTAACTTAATGCACATGATTCCAGAGTTGGATTTACTCAAGGAAATTGATGGAAGTTTTTATTTTTTCAATAAAAATAAAATTTAAGGCGGCCCTTTCATTCAGTTTAAATGATTACAGACTGTTTTTGATAAATAATTAATACACCAAGCAAAAATAATGGGTAATCACTAATCTAATTATTAACAATTACAATCGTTTAATACACCATAACTGACATTATATTGCCGGTGCAACACGTAAAAAGTATCAGGTAACAAAGAAACGTATCACTTATGAAGCGCCTTGCGATGATAAAGATATTGATGTTAAATGAGCTAAGAAAAAGGGTTTAAAATGATTCGTTGCTCGTTTTTGGTTTGATCCACTATCACCTCCTATCTATTACTACCTATAACTCTATCATATATAAGAAAGGGTGGTTTGGTTGGAACGTTGGAACGTCGGAAGGTCGATCAGCTAAAGAAATATATAAGAAAGAAGTAAAGTAGAAGAAAATAATTAAGCCTCAGAGATCGCTTCCATATATACTGAATCTAAGTTCTTTATCTATGAGCCATCTGCCTTGAAAGGGGCTCCGGTTAAATTAACTGTAGCTAAAACGGTAGGTTTGAAAACTTCATTTTTTAACGGCAGCTGTCGCAGCACTACTTTTTGGCGGACCCCGAAACGAAGACCTTATACTCTATGAACGGCTGAAAACCGTCCAATAGTCAAAGAGGTAAAAAAAGAGGTCGAAGATGAAGATGACGATGAAGACGAAAAGGTCGGCGACAACGACACGTCGTTACGAGGGTGGTTACACAATCACAATGTAAGAATGCGGACAGATTTTCGCCAACGAAAATGCATTAGAATACGTTTAAGAAGGAAGAGTCATTGAAATTGGCACTGATGTAAAGAACTAATAGAACTCCAAGGAACGTATGGAAGTTTTGGGTGACAAAAGGTCTTTAAGATGCAACAAACCAACTAGAAGACAAATAAAATAAAATGCAGACTGCAAATGGAACTGAATACAAAAAAGACTGAATCTACCAATATATATATGTAGGTATAGACGTCTTCATTTTTAGTATAATATATACTTCAATAATTTTTTGAGTATTTTGTTTCTGAACTTCATCTTGTTTCCAAATTGAACATTTTATTCTAATAAATTCAAATGTTGCCAAAATTCGGTCCTGATTGAAACGAATCAACCAACTTGTTGCGAAGCACGCAGTTTTAGATAATACTTAAATTTAATATTTTTTTGTGGCGACCCTAATCAATTTTCCATATCGTCTCTATTCTCTAATGTCCTTGTGTCTTATGATATCTTATTTATTTGAATATAGCTGGGAAGGTGGAATATGCAGGCGTCTGTTCAATTCAGACCGAAATGTATAAATATTCCCCTTGTTCGAATTTTAAAGTTTGTAGTGGTGATATTGGTGATTTATATTCGCACCCACAATTTGCGACCGACCGTTAAATGACATGTGGGCAGTTTATTTCGACCAGTTGACTGAAAACGATAGAAAGACGCATATACCTATAGGCATACAGTTAGACAGAGTGTGGACGCACTCAATGTGGCTAAAAGTAAAGAACAATTCAAAAAGTTAAGAGCTGGCCTCTTCAAATTATTCAACGCGCACCTTTTGCAATAAGACATAATGCAAAGGTAAATCAATGTTTGAAGTAAATGGCTGGACGGAGACTAATTTTATTTCTTCAACGTTAAAATATCTTAAATGCCAGACGCCAAATAAGAAATAAGTTCCTTATTCATCACAATGAAGCATTAGGTATAGAGCAGCATTTCCCAAACTTTTTTGGCAGCGGCACGGTATGAGGTTTTAAAATTTTTCGCGACCCACCTTATGCAACAAAACCATTTACTTACAAAACAAATTTTATTTTTTAATAAAAATCAAGTTATCTGTGTTTTTACAATTTTTCTTCGCGACCCGACAAAATTTTTCTGCGACCCACACTTTGGGAAACGCTGGTATAGAGAAACGAAGAATCAAACACAAAGTACCAAATAACGATTTAACTTCAAATTTAACAATAAATTTATATTTGAATACATTTCATTTTGGGGGGAACTTAAAAAAATGTAATTCTCATCACTCTCATTAGTCATTCAGTTATTTTCTACGGTTTTCTGAATATTCAAATCTATTAAGTTTTTTAGGAACTTCTAAAGTTTTTTTTTACCTGACTTTGTGACTATCTCTTATGTATTTGCATTGCTATTGAGATTAGTTGAGTCACCTGATGATGAATGGTGAGATAGTCACCCTCGTCGGTTGAGGTTGAGAGTTAGTATTCATGCAAATGATTTCGAAATATTTGCCTGAAGCAATGGGACAAACCATGAGAATCAAAAGACACAAAAAACAAAAATGCCAAAGCGGTAACAGTTTCCTGAATCATACAGAGTGATATTAAATGATTGACAAAACTGATGACATCTAGTTGGTTGCGGGAGTAACATAAATAATTTAAAATTAATTATTTACACGGACTACAATCACTCAGTAGCTTTCTTTGTGAATTGATTGAAAAATGATTTTTTATAGAACCATTGAATGGATATTACAATGTCAAATTGACAATTAAAAATTGCATTGAGTTATTAATATCTACAGTTCTTTTATATACATATAAATTTACAATTCGATCAGAACTATTTTCAAATTTTTTCACCCACGCAACCGACCATGGGATAATCCCTTCATAACCATTTAGGATATTTTCACTTCACTGAACTTATCTGCAACTTGCCACAATTCTAATAATCAACTTGCATCAGCTTATTCCTTTTTTTAGGTTTTGTATACTCTTTATATGCTTTTCAATGCAACTTTTTATTTGATGTCACCAGTCGTGCTTATTCATGTCAAAAATTGCGCGATTGAGCAATAACGTGTGAAATATTTTCGAAATACTTTCGCTTTCTATTGCTGCTTCTTTCAGTACCAGTTCAAATAATGAAAAAACGAAAAAAAAATGTAGAAAACTGATGATTATCGCAACGGGGACAACGGGGTGATATTCTAAAATCCTTATTAAAACTGGAAAGTGAAAAGAAACGAAAAAAAGTTTGAATTTCTTAAATAATAAGAGATTTTGCAAAAATGGGGAAATTCATTCAAAGAATTCAACTGATACTCTATTCAATAGTTTCGGAACTTTTTTTTGACGGATAGGGATATTTTTACTCTTTTTTTTTGATTATTTCATGTTTTTCGTTTTATTTCGCTTAGGGTTGAATCCACAAATCACAATACCATTGAAATGACGCTGAGTTAAATGCAGTTATTATCACAGTCAGAAGCATATTTCACAGAAAATAAACATGCAATATAAGAAAAAACTCGTTAAAACTTAAAATTGGTTCAAAACGAAATTATTTTAAAAAGTCTAGAAACTTAAACGGATCATGTGATGAATAAAATTTCGATTTCTCATCGAATTTCCCGCATCTCATAAATAATCTCAATGCCTTTCAAACAATTTATATTAGGTAAATGTATGGAATTTAATTTTATGTCTCTAATTACCATTTGCGCATTAATTTTAATTTATTTTGTATTAACGATTTCAATTTCTTTACTATAGATAAGAGTATTAAATTTGATTTTTATTTATTTTATCCTATTCGCAATCGGTTTTCAATTAATCGACCCATTTGCATTCAATCATTACCTTCGTCGAGTGACTAGATTTATTACATGGTCGATTAATTAGACATTGGTTTATACATTGAAACATTAATAGAAACCAACTAACAACCATCTCAGAGAACTTCAAACGGATAAACTTCAGCAAATTATCAGTAAATAAAACGCGACAAATAAACTAAACGACAAAACGACTATTTAGTATGTATATGTGCACAATTAATTTATTTCTAATTTTCTATTGATTTCCCTTCCATTTATCTATTGATAAATCTGCTAACATGCATTTTAACAATTATACATACCGTGCGTTTATTTTACCGGTTAACATAGCAGCCAAAATTAACGAGTCAAACTAATGGCAGTAGGGATTTGTATTGTTACAGACACACCGACGGACGAGGAGAGAGTGAGGATATGGGACGGAAGACGACACACCACGATGACAACTCAGTGTATCAGTGTGAGAGCTATTTTGACGATTATTGGAAACGTCTTGAATCGATATTAGAGTTGTGTGAGTTATTTGAAAGACCTAACCTAATTCATGAGAAAGAAGTTAACGATTGATGAACAATTTGTGAACAATCAGTTCAAATATGACAAGGAACAAAATTGACAACTAACAGTAACGACATGGTCATAAAAACTAATTACTTTGATCGTGCATCGCCAGTGCCATGAGTTTGACTAGTTTTTTTTTTTTGGCTGCGAACATTGCGTACTATACATGCTATGTTCGATGGTGAATAAAACGCTCTGTATAATATAACCATTTAAAATTAGTATTTATGCAGCTATTTTCTATTTATTTTATATCCAATGTTTACGTATAACTTTACAATTTGTAAAGACTTGGGCTGCGCTTGCAAATTATGTAGATATTGTGTGCAAATTTACACCATGCTGCACCATACTGCAATAAATAAATAAATAAATAAATAAATAAATAGCTACCCATTATTCGATCTGACCTAATGGTTTCCCTGAAAAACAATTTTTGATAATCGTTTCCGCGTAATTCGCTTCATTTGGACTATTGAAATTGCAATTATCTTCTTTCAACCGTTTTTATGCATTTTGCCTCTTGCCAATTCTCGTCTTACATGTGTGTTGGCTTGTCGTTAAAAAGGGTGATTATTACTTCTCTACCTTTACCTTTACAGCAGTTACAACATTTATATACTTATGCTGCTTTTCCCTTTCATTATGATTCCTTCCTTTTTAACGTTTTTACTTTTCATTCCTAATTCCTCTGTCGTCGTCGTCGTAGTCGTCGTCTTTTAAATTTTACCTTTTCATTCGCCCACTACACTACCTACTATAATATTAGGTAACAATAAAAAGAGATGAACGTGAACCGTATTTTGCACAAATAAAAAACTGCATGCAATGCAATCCAAAGTATTCTTTCTACAAGGCAAACAACTCGTCGTCAGACTACCGGAAATGCAGAACCATAACCGAAAAACTCGTCCCGTCCTATACTTACTCATCACACACACACACACACACACACACACACACACACACACACACACACACACACACACACACACATTGACATCGAGTTTGCAAAATCGCGCCACACGTCTCTTACCTAGATGACTATGTGTGTTGTAAGTTATTGGTAGAAAAGGAACCAGAAATATAATAATAAGATGTGTGGCGTTTGGTTCGGTGCCCATTCATCAGCGGCCCCCGGTACCCTGGTGCCCAGATATGCACAGAAGAACAGAAGGTGCTGGCTGTGCTCACGGCTACGAAACTACTAGCACTACCTACCTCTTTCCTACTAAAAAACTTACACTGTTTCCTTCCTTATACAATCGATGGTTTTAGTCGTGTGCACTTTTGACATAAAGAATTGAGAGTTGAAACCTTTCTTTCCTATTCATATCCTTTCATCATTACGACTAGACAAGGACTGCCACGCCACAGTAAAGACTAGGTATTTTTGGATGGTAGATATGGTTGGCCACGCGCCCTTTTTCTTCAAGCACGGGGCATATGTGGATGGTATATCTATTAACACTTTAACAAATGGAAAACCAGGAACAAGCATCGTATTCCGATTCCGATTGTTCAAACCAGTTAAAAGGGTTGGAGAGCATTTGGATACGCATTCTATGCTTTCTTCTTTTGACTAAAGCTGAACTGGAGGTAGAGACGTGTGTACATATTGAATACATGTGATTGTGAATATATCCAATGTCCCGTGTCCTATGTGCACTAGCACTAGTTGTATAGGTATACAGTAATAAAATACGAATGTGTCTTTCTTTGTGTGTGTTATGTCATTTACAATTCCAATGAGGTCGGTCGACATCGCCACGTGGCATCGATTACCGGAATGACTGTTAAGTAAATCCGATTCGGCGGTGGCTCGCGTTATATCCTTTCAACTCATTTTAAATTTTAACTCTTTCCTTCCTTCATCGCTTTATCCGCATTTTGCTACCATCCGGCAATTATCATTTTTCGTTAGGTCTCGTTTTACCAATAGGAAATGTCCTATTCCATATATTCAAATAAATAAGGGTTGATTGCATTTCTATTTTTTAACCCTTGGTCTGCATATAGATACTAATGGTAACGAACCATCTTTTTAAGCGCGTAAATATTTCGTTGCCCTCTACTTTTTAAAGCAAAGTTAGGGGTGTGATCACGATCACAGTCACCCCTTTTGGCTCGTATAGGTATAAGATTCGAGTTTTGGTCGATTTGGATAAATCAATTTTGCGCTCTCAGTTTTTTCGCGTGCGTATCCGTACGAGCATATGTGTGTGTTTGTGTGTTGTAATAAATTTTGCATGGCGGCTGAATCGGCAAGCGCGGCATTCGACAATCGGAAATGAAATATTTTATGATTCGATGACAGTAAAATTATTGCCGCCGTGCCAACATACCGAATGGACTAAAAAGCAAACGGATCTAGCAGTAATATATTTTTCCCAGATTTGTATTTCTATATATTTTATCAGGTTCAAAGCTATATGCGAAAGTTTTTCTTTTTTGTATACTTATTGATAAATTTTGATGAACGTGAAAAAAACGAATTTCAATATTTTTTAAATAATTAAACTTAATTGATTCAATGACTCACCATTAGAAGTCTGGTAATATTTTATTTCACATCTGTGTGTTGAACAGGTTCTAGACTCATTTCTTGAAGTTCTTAGTTGTAAATGTAAATCTGTGAAAAAAACTTTGTACCTAGAATTTATTACCGACAAAATTTATGTTTTTTTATTGAATCTACTAAAAAAATACCATTATTGATGCGAATATGCTTATTTGATGAATATTGATTTTTGGATATTCAAATAGGTGACTATAGAATGAATAGGCCTCACCGACTCATCCAAATTCTGAATAGAAAATGGAAACAGTGGAATAGGTCAACTAAGCCCTGATGGGAAAGCAAAACAAGATGATTCATCCCCAGTAAAATACTTTTACTTCTCCATCTTTATTTTCGTTTTGTGCCTTTAGTGTATCTGCGTCTCTTCATCTCATATTGCTTTCGGCCTTGGGACATGACATTATAAGCCACGCTTGACGCATTTGTGCATTCATAAACTATGCATACATGATACATGCAGAGATGCAAATCCGAACACGTCAATATCGATCGTTTCGGATTCACAATAAGTAACAAGTAATACAGAGTGACTCTAAATAATTGACACTCATTAGGCATACACAGGGCGATAATGAATTACCAACTAAATGTCATAATCAGTCAATTATTTAAAATCACTCTGTACATTGTAAGTGCAGCAGTGTATGTGTGGATGAAAGATGCGAGTATTAATTTTGGGGTAGAAATCACCCCAATGTATCCCAAAAATCCATTCCTAATAATGAACGTAAGTATATAGTTAAGGAGTTACACGTTCACATTAGAAATAAGAGAATAGACAACTAGGCAAATTGTCCAAAGTTCTATTAAAACTGGTCCACTGGCACCTACCATGACAAAGGGCACAATTCCGTATTATCTTTGATTTGCAGAGGCTAAACAATCAACCAAATACGAGCAGATATAAACAGTAAATATCAGTAGAATTACGCATCGTGCATGTGCATCAACCCCTCGCTTGCAAATATTTTATAATTAATTCACGCGTATAATGTATTCATAAATTATGTTGTTAATTAATAAGTTTTTACACACCCACTATATGTTATGAACATTTTATGCAAATGAATTTATGCTAGCAAGATTCAGTTGCAAAATTGTTCGGTTATAATCATAACGCAACACTTCAGTTCATCTCCTTGTTTCTCGTTCTATGTTCTATGCTATGCTCCTACTGAAAATTGTTGTTTGGGTTGCATACTGTTTAAAATTGTACGACTTGTAGCCTCGCACGTGATTTGTGTATTTGATACTTGACGTTTCACTTTGCGTTCGCATTATGTTTACAAGCGAATATATTATAAGTATTTTAAACATGGGTGGCAAAAAAATAAAATTCACAACTTTTTGCGATCTTATGTAGATAATAAGTTCTAATGAATTGAGCTCTGAAGCAGGCACGTAGCCAGGAATTTTGTTCGGACGAGGATGAGGTGAAAAAAATTTAAAAACGTCACACTTTTTCTTTCAGGTACATTCAGTTTTCCTGAATTTTAGAGCATTTCGGGGGGGGGGGAGCTTTAGCCTCTAAGCCCCCTCTTTGGCTACGTCCTGCTCTGAAGACATGAAGATAGTCCTGAGAGCCTTCATTATATGAAAGAAAAGAATAAAATGAAAAATGAAGAAAATAAGAAGTCGTTTTGACGTTTTTACATATGCAAGTCATTTATGTGCACAGTGCACACACCCACAATCGAGCGACCTGCGCCCGTGTTTTATGCTCGCTTTTTACAGGGGTATATGAAAAGGCATAACGTAAAAAAAAGAGGTCGTTTATATACAACGCTGCTGTTCGCGCATATATATAACATATAACGTGATATCGGTTCTTTATTCAGATTAGGGGCGCGCAGTCGCGCATTCACATTAGATATGCACCAATACCCTGCATTCGAGCAACCTTCACGCCGACGAGGATGGAGGGTGGCTCGCCGGTTCGTTGTGATATTTTATTTTAAAACGCATTTCTATTGGCGGCGCCTGCCGCCACCAGCTACCGTATTCGGCGGCAAACGCTAACACCAACACCAACGTCGTTATGCGGATATGGATAGCTTGGATATACATTCTGATATTGAATTTTTCATATTTCCACATCCCACTTTGAAAACCCGAAGCACAATAAGTGAAAATTGCACAAAAGCAGTAAATGCGGTCCTGGCCGAAGTGAACGCAAAAGTCGTTACTATAATTCTATGGAATTTTGAAAAAGTCGTTAAATAACTGATTTTTTTTTTGTTAACAAAATTCGCATTAAATATACCAACGGTTTTGGTTCAAGTTTAAGATATAATATTTAATCAATTCATATTTATCTGAACCCTTGTTTTGTGCAAAAAAAAGGTTTGAAAGGTGTAAACAAAAATCCAAAAATCTAAAGAAGAAAAAAAAACATGTTAAACGGTTTTTTACCAATTTCTACTTTGAGTCAATATAAAAATTGAAATTTCTCTGTTTTCATGAAAGTAAAGGAATTCAATCCATTTGACCCAAAAAATCCGTTGCTCCGTTGCACCTTGATACCCTATAAACTGCCTAACTCATTTTGATGTGTGTGAGAAGTTTTTCTTTACACAGAATTTTTTATAAAAACACGAAACTTAGATTTTTTTCATGATGCTAATGTAAAACTAAAACTGATCCTATCGAAATTTCGCATTTTCGAATTTACTTGATGACGGTGCCGGAGTCGGAGGGGTTGTTGTTGCTTATATAATACTTAATATATAGCGGTACATGAATTTTTGTATAAAATTGGGGACGAGATTATAATGTGCTGAACGGAATAATAAAATTTGCTTTTTTAGGGAAAAAATCTAGGTCGGCAAGGTGTGTAGCTGTCTCTCTCTCATATATCGCGCATTGGATCGTAAGTAAACGAATAGGTAAGAAAATGAAGAAGGTATAAGTGAACACGAGGTAACTTAACCCCAAGATTTTTTAATAAAAAATCCCGTTTCCTGGGAAAAAGGAAAAAACGAATACAACACCGGCGCACTTTTTTTACCCTCGCAACAACGGACAATAATGAAAAATCTATTCATTCTCTTTAAGAATATTCGAATATTTCTGCATTGGAGTAGTTTTTTTTTTGGGATTTTGTGATTTTTTTCTTCTTTTGTTGGCTTTACCTACTTCTTTACGTAAGTATAATATAAATTTAACATTTAAAGCATAGATATTATGAAAGAAAAGTAAAATTTCATCCGATGTTATCGATTATGTAAGTAAGAAAGTATAAAAAACTGTGGGAAATTTATAAATATGAAATCTAACTTTTTTTGAAGTCATTTTTTGTATTTGTCTTTTTTGGATTCTTTTTTGTCTTTTTGCCCGGACAGCCGCAAATTCGTCGTTGAGTATATGTTGGTCACAAAATATTTATATGATAATAATTTTTATGATTTGCCCATTAATATTTTACTTGTTTTTTCAGTGCGGCTGTGCGAATACAACAAAAGAGGGTGGTTTTAGTATAGCGACTTTGTTTTGCAAAAAAAATACAATATGTTTTAACTTACAGAATGGCTAACTAAAAATTAGTAATAGCTTAAGATATTTCTTGTTCGATTTGTTAGCACGTATTAAAAAATATTTATGTTAATTTAATAACTAATTATACGATTTCCACAATGTATGGAAAAATGCTTTATAGACACAACCGAAACGACCAAAACGCCAAAAAATTTATATCGCTTCCATACTGCGTGCTTTAGCTGGTTATAATATCTATTCTTATATTTTTGCAGGCAAAAGAGCGTGTGTTCTAAGTGAAACATTATCAAGATGTTATAAAGTTTCCACGACCGTCGCAACAATAAACCAACCTACGCCAGCTTCAGCTACAAGGAAAAGCAAAAGAAAATACGACAAGCTGGGTGCGACAAAGTACAAAGTTGAATATCGATGGAAATAACAAAACAAAGTGCGACAGATCCCGAATTATTCTCAAATAAGTACTTAAATAAATTTAAAAGTATCTTTAGTTTTATCGTTTTAATAAGGTAATTTCCAGTTTTTAAAAGTTTTTTTTTGCATTTTACAGTCAATTGGACAAACGGGGGTGTTTTTCGAAATAATAGCACTATATATCTAACAGCGCAGGTATGAAAAGGAAAAAAACTACCCTCATCGAGTCGAGAATCCTACTAATAATAACGCCAGCGAGCTATAACCGACTTGTAAGTGCGACAGTGGACGGCCTAAGCAATCCATATTCAGGCCTAACCTAACTAAAATATCCCAATTTCTAAATGGTCCAAAAGCTTCAAATAGATCCAATGAATGCCGCACCTAACATGGGACAAAAAATGTTCGGCAAAATTATTTTTTGCCAATTTTATTGAGTTTTGTGCTTGATGGCATTTTATGGATGCTTAAAAAAATCTTTATGATATATTATCAGTCAATAAATTATTTTCTAGGAATCTCTTTGAAAAATATTGAAAAAAATAAATTTGAATATTCACAAATTAAATTCCAAAAGAAAAAAATATAAGTGCAAATATTGACATACTTCACAAACTTACACATAAAAATTAAATAGCAGAATAAGAAATAATAAAAATATTTTCTTCATCAAAGAAAATAGATACATATTTTATTTATGGACCGGTCATTATTAAACCTAATTTTGTTTATGTAAATATATTTTTCTACACCTATTTAGTTATATGGTCATTATTAGCATTTTTTGAGTGATTAATGGTACCTATAACTTAAGACCGTGAGTTATGGATTTTCATAATTCGCTGCCGTGAGTTATGGATTTTCAGAAATCACTGCAATTAAATAACATTGATCGCTTATTAAAGTTCAACAAGATTTAACGAATTTGAAGTGACCGATCCAACTTATCTATATATGATCTAAGATCTCGAAGGAACCCGAGAAATTCTCTCAATTTCATAAAAGATTGATTGCGTATTTTCGAAGATCATTTAAGGTTCCACAAGATTTAACAAATTTGAAGTGACCGATCCAACTTATCTATATGATCTAAGATCTCGAAAGAACCCGAAGAATTCCGACCATAGCTCGATGTGAATC
>JARJEB010033519.1:0-15441 GCA_030264535.1 Liometoxenus newtonarum | reverse complement strand
AAATAATAGTGAGGACAACCCATAGAACACAAGTGAGTTCATCTGGTTGCATGCATTCAGGCGCTTGACAGCTTCGTAGCCAAGTTCAGCTTGTACAAATTACTTTTCCAAGGTCATTTATCAATAATTTTATAGACTGAAAGAAAACAAACCAAATAAATCAGTAAGGTGCATACGGCATGTATTATGATTAGGAGAAGCATCCAAACTGCAACATCAGATTTTGATGTTTGATTGTAAGTAAGTAAGGTTAAAAAAGTCTACTTTTGCTAAGGTCGTTATGTGCGATTGAGTTTTCCATATTCCATTATCTAACACCTTCAATGTACGTCACGCATGTTCGTGGTGAATGTACGTAAAGACTCGTTTTCAGCGCCTGCTGTTTGTGCGTATTTCTTAATTTATCGTAGTGGTCGTAGAAAAAACTCTTTCTTGACCAATACTAAGTAGTTAAAGTAAAAAGAGAGCGCAATTCGATGTCAAACAGACCTGTTTTTATTTCACACATGCGCTTAAAAAGGGTTACGAATATGATGCGATGTGCACATTCTGGATAGTATTTACTCTGTGCTGATAGTAATTCTAAGAAACTAAGCTGATTTTTTGTTTTTGTATGATAACTTTTTGAAATCCGGCCCTGCTTTGACATTGCGTTCTCTATGTACGCAAGTACTATCAGCATAGTTTTGAACGTAAAAACATCTAATATGACCGCAAAACCACATTCATTGTCTTCCAAGTTTTAGTTCCACTATACTGCTCAGGCTCTGAAGCAATAAGTCCCAGAAACGTTTCGGTTTCTATAAACGGGGACGCTTCGACGACCACCTAACAGTAAGGGTTTGTATTATTGTTGAAATAAGGACGGCCGCAGTAAGTGGTCAGTGATGGATGCTCACTTCGTATGCTTTCATCTACCTTCTCCTTCTGATATAGTTGGTCGTGGTCGTCGTGTTCACAGCATGTCCACATGTCCATGCGTTGATGTAAAAGGGCGTCCTCCCTTATTTTCCTCATTTCCCTTAGCTTACTTCCCTAACATCTTCGACTTATTCTCGTCTGCTATTGCAAGTCAAGGCAGACCAAGGTAATAACCGCAAGGACACTCGTCCAGTCCAGTATAGTTAAGTTGAAGTTGAAAGTCACACATAACTAGCGATTATCTTAAATACATTGAGATTATTACTTAAGTACCGAATTTCCAATACCAAAACAGAAATTTGTCCGAATGGGATTGTAAATTGGTGGATATAATATGAGAGGAATATTATTGAATTGGAAGGGCATGAGGATCCTTTGGGAATTGCATTTTGACGCCCGATGCTGCTAAGTAACTAACGAAATACTGGATTTGACGTATTTAGTGGTTTGACTGGTTTACGAATGCCATCGAACTATAAATGAAGGTGCCTACTAGGGGACTAGCATCAAGGCATGAGGCATCGTGACGTGACGTTTAACGGTTGATTGTACATAAAATACAGGGAGGTTTTGTTATAACTATGCATAAACCTTTAATTACTCCTAGAATTACTGCAACGTTCTAGTCGTCAGTGGGGGCTTGGCATTGAAGACGTCGGCGTCCTTGGTTAATGGTATTAGTAGTGGTGTAGTGGAATATCGGGCGTTCTGGTGCAGTCGAAATTGGTTTGGGATTCAGGATTCCTTCACAACGAAGGAACGAACAAACGACCAACTTAGATTATTACTAAATGGGGAATGAAGAACGAGTGTAAACGTTATGACTTACCCCCCTTTTCCCTGTTATGACTTACAGTCATTTCTCAAGTCCCCTTCATAGTTTTAATTCGTTTTAATTTCGCTTCTAGTGCATCTTCCACTTCTTTATCTTTTTCGTGTTCCTTGTCATCAAGCCTGAACAAGTGGTAGGTACGTTTGTAACGCGGCTTTGCAAAAATTAAAAGCGTACGTATCCTCATCACTATTAAGTCTCAAGTTGCCAGTACAGTGGTAGTGTTCCTATTAAAAAATTATCGCGCATCCAGCATACGTTTCTTTCAACGCCAACTCTAATCTAATGGTTTTCCAATAATTAAATTGTCCAATCCTGGTCTCTTGGCTTTCGACACCAGATAAGTCATAGGCAATTTCCGTTCGATTTGAAAATAGGAATTGTAGCAGAAGGAAGCAAACGCAAATGGAACAAGGATGAAGAAAAACGAAGAAAATAGAAAGTAACTGATAACGGGTTGCCCCTCAGACTCGTAAATTCCTGTAAAAAACGACTATCAACAAAGCAGTACGTTACTCGGTTGGATATCCAAGGTGATTCTTACGATTCGTACAATCCCTTATCCTTCAATTCCTTCGATTCCCGCTGTGTCTGTACTTATACTGAACGTGTACGAAGTTAAGGACTAACTGCTCAGCCCTCAGCGGCTCCAAACTCAAACTCGGCTTGGCTCGTTCAACCTGAAATGGGCTGTAGAGGTGCTAGGGGTGCGTTGGGGGGTCTATTTATTAAAGCCCAACACTAGGAAATGGCATCCAGAAAGGGTGATTATATGACTTTGACTGTATGAATAGGAAAATGTGGGAAAAGGGGAATAGGGGTAGGACCTAAATATATTATTTCATTTTACTGACAGTACAGCACAGTGGAGAGTCTCCTCAAGTGACTCAAATGCTGCAGACTCTACCCGAGTGAGAATCTATATAGTGTGGAGCTGTTGTATAGATATACATAGATAGATAGATAGATAGATAGATGTGCAAAAGACGACGAAATGCCAAAATGCTTATACATTCGAAAACGAAGCAAACGAAAACGAATTTAAAAGGGCGGCCCAGCCCAACAAGCACTGTATGGAAGAAAAAGGGAGTATTAGTAAAAGCGAGGACGAGGAACTAAAGACGAATTTAAGGCAGAAAGGGAACCGATGCACAAAAGAATTTATTAACTATTTTATTCAAGCTCAAACGAATGGAATAGTACCAAATCGTCAAATGTACATCAGCGTTAGGTGAATGATGCTGAATGTGGGATGCTAACTAAGAATATGAAGGGCAACTTGGAACATAACTCATGAAGAAAGAGGGAAAAGGAAAAGTTTTAAGCTTGAAGGCTTGAAAGCGTAATTTGCAAATTTATATTTTATATATTCCATATTTAGGTAGGTATGTGTTAGAATGGTGGAGCACTTCATGCACTTTTCTATTCATTTAGAATTACAAGTTTAAGCTGTTATTACTGTATATTCTTGGAAACCAACTAACAAATTGATAAAGGTACATTTTCACAGTTACGATAAAATATTTTACTACGTTTCGAAAGAACGTCCTCATTCTTCATTATAGTGATGAGCATATTTCATCATGTTAGTTAGTCAATTAATTATTGACTAAATGTCACAACGTCAGGACATTCGCTCCCACGAGTACATGAAAACGAAGCAACGAATGAAACAAGAATAATGAAGGGAAGGGGATAAAAATGTGCAATGCATGACACAAGGAATTAATTACGTCCGTGAATAATTTCCCAACGATACGATGCACATAGAGATAGGCCAGAAGCCGAAAGAGAAGAACAAAAATATAGAACTGAAATTTTTATTCTTATTATACGAAACGGACTGGGTAGATGTGTTTTTGTACTTTAAACAAGCAACAAAACCCATCCACAGCCACCGATACTTGTTCGCCATCGTCAGCCTCATTGTCGTCGCAACATGCCGTCACCGTTGAATGGCCACTCTTCGAGTAGTGGAGCGATGGGAAATAAAGAAAATTACTTGACTGCACATCCAATAACGATGCTTGTGCACCGTTGAAATTATGACGAAGGCGCTGCCTTCTGCTGTAGCCACTGTTGCCATTATACTATTGCAGCAGCAATACTACCGGAATACAGTCCATACAAAAGGACAAGTGTATATAATTGTAAGTACCATTGGCACAGAATATATATACTAATAGAAGTGACACTTCGTACATTTTACATTGAATTTCGACAGGCCTCGTTTGTGACATTTGGCGTGTCAGCCATGTTTTGTGGAGGTTAGAATTTGCTGGAAATTTGAATCTGCTATTTGCATTGTGAGGTAAATTCAAATTTCCCGCAAATTCCAACCTCCACACAACATGGCTGACACGCCAAATGTCACCAACGAGGTCTGTCAAAAAACGCGAAGTGTCATTTCTGTTAGTATATATTCTGTGCCACTGCCGCTATTGGTATGTGTACACATACATAACCATGCTTAATGTTCATAACTATGTGTTCGCTTTCTGTATCTAGAAAGTAATCCGCTTTGTTCTATGCTTCTTCTTCATTTGTAGTCCTTCAAAGCTTAATAAAAGGCCACCATACAGCAACACATCCTGGAGATCTACCACCACTGGCCTTGGCCTATTCCCTATTCTCCTATTGGTACATTAGTATAGTTGTTAGTGTTTCATGTAGCCGGTGCGTTGCGTAATTAAAAACATCCCCTTTTCTCACCAACAGCGAACTTACAGTTGCAATGCGCACGAGAACTATGAAGTGCAATAGGAAAAAAAATCGAAAGGTATATAAAAGCCAAAAGCGTAGACATCTCCCAAAAATGAGCGATAAAACTAATTGGGGAAAATGAAAAAGTGGGAAATTCGTAACGCACATCAGCATAAAACTCGCTTACTGTATTATGCAAGTGCATGTCGCTATTTAAAACAATCAGTAGTTTTGGTTTGGTCACAAAAAAGGGACAAAAGGGGAACGTAAACTTTGTGTCCGTAGCTCATTTCATAAACGCTTTGCCTTCGTAATTGTAGTAAACACCAAACCCCATAAGGGCTCTTAGTGTGCGCCGATAAATTCGCGTTTTTAATTTTATAATTGCCCATGGCGGGACGTACGTGCCTTTCCTACGTATATGTATCAATGAGTACGATATTCAGGCTAGTGTTTTATTTATTCGTGCGGAGATTGTGCGACACGTGCACGTATTGTATGTACAACGGGGGTGACAGAGAGACTACAAAAAAATTGTGAATCGTATACGTACGAACACGCACACAAAAATGTAAAAACAACAAAAAATGAATACACAAATAGAAATACTGAACACACAAATGGTAATGCGACCCTTAAAAACTCATAAACTCATAAATCGCGAACACTCATCGAAACTATAAATTCGAAGCTTTACATAAACATAACGGAGTGTTGGGAGTGTTCCGCGAATGAGACAAATTAGATAGACAAATCTTTTTTATTATATAAGCGAAGAACTAGAGAGTGCTGAAAGTATACTTTTGCTATTTTATAAAACATAAAATTTATTGAGGCAAATTTATGTGATAAGTAAAGTCGAAAATTTAAGATTTTCCTAGAACATTCGGGCATTCTCAGTTTGGCGTGTTTGAATATTTTCCTCTATTTTCCTTATGCAATTCATGCGTTTATTTTTTCACTTTAATATTTCTCTATTTGTTTTAGACTTTAATTTATTTTGAAAAAGTTTTTATGAGTTTTTTGTTGAGGCAATTACGTGTGTGACCAGTTGGCAGTTTAGATCGCGTGGTTGTTCAAAAAATATTATTTCTCAGTTAATTACCATCATATCCCACAACCATTTTTTTCCCGTAAATTTGTATTCATTCATTTATTTATTCAAGTTAATCGAGCCAGAAATATTATTTAATGGGATTAAAGGTTCTTTAATTCGATTGGCCCTTTAATTTTTGCAGTTTTGTTTTCGTTCACGTTTGATTTTACTTTTAATTTCACATAAACTTTAGGCTTTTGGTAGCGTGTTATACGAACGCCTGCGAAATCCTTTTAGTAAATATTCAAATTCAAATGCGCCCAACATATAGGGCTTCAGTAGGGATGGTACATACGCTTCGGTGTTGTTTCAGCGTGTTTACCCAAAACCCCAGTTTACCGCTCAGTTAACAGCTAATATTTGCCGCCTGCTGGCCTGCTCCTATATCTCTGCTTCTCTTCAACTTGCCGCCCCATCGTCCTCAGGCATAAAATTTACTTATCCGATTGCGTTGGACCGGTCGCTGCGACAATGTCGCCATTCGGACCGAAAACGACTTCTAATCGTAATGAGAAACACAAAACGACTACCACAATCATTACCACCAAATATATACCTATAAACAAAGTAACAAAGTAAGCAAATGGTACAATACGATTAGGCCACCGAACAACAAGTAGTATCGAAAAAGTTTATCAGTTTTGCGGCCGTGCACTTTGTTGCCACTTTTCTCGCTTTCTTATCACACTTTCTGAAAACTTTGCTCCTTAAACCATGTACACTTCACAGGGCGAACGATACCAAAGAAAACTTTTATCTTGTTTATCTGGGCTCTGCTTTATGTGCTCTGTTTTGGACGATTTAAAAATTACCTCCGCGGTTTTAACAAACCTTATTACCTTATTATGTGAATACCGAGAAAGACTTATGAAACGTGTGAACATACAAAGCAGTAATTTATTATAATTAAACAAATTGTTTAAATTATCTTCATTAGGGGATCTATTAACACCTCATGTGCGCCGTTCCTTGTGTGAAATTGTAACGTGACATAATCACTAAAGAAAATCTAAATTCAGTCACCAGTAGCTGCTGTAGTCAGAACGCTACAACGTATTTAGTCAACCGAACAATGGACGCTTTGTACACTTTGTACTTATTATATGTAAATACCATGCACTCACATCATAAATTCCATAATATCAAATATATTCATTTCCAGTACCATAACAAAGCAACGTTATACTGGTTGTTAAAACATTCAAAGGTTAATATGTTAGATAAAAAGTTCATTTCTTAACTCCCGTATTTTTTGAAACACAGTGTATAATAGGGGAGTACGTTCACATTTGTAATCTGCGTTAAAAAATAATTCGAATGCTCATTTCTCCAAAATTGAGCATTTGGACAAATTTTGCGCAACTCTTTTGTTTGAACAAACCTATTTTGTGTATTTACTTTCCGACCAATACTATATTCAGACTGGCTCGGATTTTGACATACCTCTTCGAATTCTGATGCCACGAGTTCATCGATGTGCTTTTCATTTTATTGATGCAGCAACAACATCAACCAAAAACTCTTAATGAATTGTTTTAGCTGATATTAATTAATTATTTAGGCCTCCTATCGTTGTATGTATTCAATATTAATGAAACAGAATGAACAAAGAGTGCGACGAGCTATGAGCAAACCAATGGAAAGTTAGAGAAGCAATGAAACGCGACGTCGTTTTCCACACCGCAACGCATTCAAACGTCCTGTTTTGCTCGTCACGACTCGTGCAATGGTTTGTGTCCAATTTTAGCAATTTTATGTAAAACAGCAAGTTGAAAATACAATGCTAAAACACATAACGTTATTATTACAATATTACTAAAACTCAATGGTTATTGGACTGATCCGAAAAGCTTTTGATTTGCGTCAACTCGCACGAGTCGCACGTATGATGTCTACGTTTCGTTTTCCAATGTTTTCAATGGTTCAGTCGTTGTGCAATAAAATAACGTTGTTTCCATTCCGGTTGCTGTTCCTTTCGTTGGTTTTTTTTTCGTGGGCAAATATCTCGTCGAAACCACGATTGCCGAGCTGACTATAGTAAGATGCGCTGATGTGAAATGAAAGAGAAAACGCGGTTTTATCTAGGCTTTCTGGCTTTCGAAACACGTCCGCATCTCTTGCTTCTTTATTCTTTTTTTACACGTCTATAGCCGCATTCCAATGCACAAGTCTACATAGTATTCGTATTCGCATTCGTATAGCCAAAACGAAAATGCCATTCTATATACGACTATGAGAAGCAGATGATTCAACCAGCAATGAATACTACCCCAACACATTCAACGAGTCTTGTTAGCACGTTCAACACGTTTACTACTTTTTTACGATATACGTTTCCAACTTAATCTAAATTGACCGGTTAATTTACCCCCAGCATCAAGCATCATATAAGTTAGGAATTAAAAAATTAAATAAATACTAATTTTGTGCTACATTTTATTTCTTACCAAACCTAATCAAACTGCGTAGCTACGTATCTGAACCATAAAACAAGTCAAACGCAACTTATATAGTGAAATAGAGAAATAATTAATTAATGTACGCGTCAAATAAGAATTTCCAATTAGATGTGCAAATTGTAATTCGACTTTCTTCAAATGTGGGAGTGGATGTTGAACTGAAGACAATCGAGTGCTATACCTTATAGTAATTTATCTCGTAACATTTATATGGAAACGTGGAAAACGCCTTATAATGTGTAGCAATTTCGAATCGCAGACGTTAACGATAAACCAAGCGGTTGATTTCGATGTAATATGACAAACTTCTCATTTAATCGTTTCCTACTTATACTCGTACGTATACTGGCATGGCATGGCGGCATCGATGGCACAGCTTCTTGCAATTCCCATATTAGTCCTGCCTGCATCTTCACGTTTTCTTCATCATCATCCTTCGTTACCTCGAATACTGAGTTCAGTTTCATGCAAGCGAATCGTTTCCGTAATTATCGTCCTATTAGATTGGCGCTAATCACATTAGTCAATTTCCAATACGTTATTATCATTAATATCCGACAATAATTTTAATATTTCTTTATTCTAGGAGTTCAGATTTAGATTCTGTAGTTTGGGTTAACTTTGGCTGGGTTAGATGACGTCATAATTGTTTTTCTGCGCGACTTTTGGGTTAGAAATGTTGCAAATCTGAACGCACCTCTGAAATGTATACTTTTTGTATCAAAAAAATTCAGAAGAATCTTTTGATAAGGTAAAGATTAATGGCTATTTTAAATTCTCTCTTCACACTCTTCTCAATAATGATTGTAGATTGACTAAATCGCTCCTCAATGTGTTATCTTCTAATAAAGAGCATAATTTAAGCATTTTGTGCAGGAGGGAGGTGCATTAGTATCGGTTGAGTTGTAGGTACAGTAATAGGCTAAAATGTCTAAACAGCTAAATGGGATCTCGAGTGTTTAGTGTTTTGATGTCACTGTCCATAAATCAATGAATTAGCAACGTACGTACGAACAGCAGGAACGCCGTCGAATCTATTATAATCGCAAAACGGTTGACTGTTGGCGCAGACAGGATCTAAATATTCATCAATCAGAAGTTAATAGTTGCCGTAGTTGCCTGCCTTTAACGTTCCCCCGGTGACTCCTCCAACTGAGTGTATATCATTTTACGTGTGTTTCGATGTGTTGGCAAGGTTTGAAGGTTGGTTTTGCTATTTGTCTGTCCCAAATCTACGTTTTGTGCCTCAGCGATCGTTTAAGTTTAATCCATGTTTAAACGATAAGTCTGGATGCTCGCATGGTTTTGATGCCACCTGACTGTCTAATCTCCATTCTTTCACTCTGCTAACTTTTCACCATGAAAACAATTAATGAATGTCCAAAGCTTAACAATATAAAAAGAAAAATGAATGAGATGATACTTTTTTGGATTTAATCGATACACACGTTACAGTGGCGTAGCCAGGAATTTGTAAACGGGGGGTGCTGAAAATTTTATTACAAAAACTATGTTCATATTTTGATTGAAAAGGGAGATGCGTCTGCACCTCCGCGCTACTCCACTGACACGTTAAACACCACAACTATTGCTTGAAATCTCGAAATGTTGGACATCAAATTGGTTTAAATATTGTAATTTTCTTTTTTTCCGGTAGATGGGAAAATCCTGCATAGGCTAACTACTGCTCCCGCCCATAGCCAATGTCAGACTTTTACTGACTTAACTCCCACCTAAGTACCTATCTTCGGAAAAAGATCCATGGATAGGAAGCCTGGACGCGCCTCTGCCGTAGAAAGGGAAGGACCTAGAATGCAAAAAGCAAGCAACCGGTAGAATTTCAAAGTGAAGAAAGAAAGAAGAAGAAGAAGAAAATGGAAAGATTTGGTTGTGTGGGTGATCAGTACATTGGATTCGGGATCAGGGTTGTAATTTTCTAAACTTGTGATTTTAAATGATTGACATCTCCACGTCGGCTGGTAGAGATGTTGACTGGGAACCGGTCTTCAGCCGCAAGATTGAAATACTCACAAATTTTCGTATTCTTAAAAACAACGTTGTTGAAGAAGTAAATAGTTTCCAAAATGTTCCCCCTTTTGAATTAGGTATATCAGAATTTCGTTAATTTCATTATCTTCACTCGTCAATCTTTGAGACTAAGATGCGATTTTCAAACAACATTCCTTCACATCCACAACAAACAGATATAAGTATAGTAACGTGCGGTAGCTGGCAGCGTCTGCGCCACCCTCGACGCACGCTTCCGATAACATGAACGTCGAGTCACGAGCATTGCGCGTCGCGACGCCGACCGCGAAACTTCGGCAAGCTTTCAAAAGCACGCCGCTATATACGTTGCGTTTCGAATAACCTTCGAACGCAACATAAAAAACGCGCACATGCGAATTTTCCATATTGAAAAGTTTTTTTAAAATTAGGAAAAAATACAACGTACTTGTATAAATATTAACAAAATTATTTCTGTATATAGTTCATATATATATATATATATGCATGTAGTACTTATAAGTAATTCTTTAAAGTTAGATCATTTTTGGAAAATTGTGTGCTTCGCTAATTTGTTGATGTGCTTTTGTGTAAAATTGTGTATACGACATATCGAATCATAATCAGTCGTTTTTAATACCAAATTAATTATACCTACATAGCAAATTACTAATTAATTATAGTTAATTGAAGTATTAGAGAAAATAAATAAATAAATAATTAAAAGTAACAATGTCTGAAAGTGCATACAACTCGCCATTGCCATTCAGAAGATTCACCGAATCCTGCTGCTCTAGTCCAGCTCGAAGTATCGGCGGTCTATCGACGATTTCCATCACCGACACGCTTACTGATTCGGATGGCGAAGATGATCTCTTGGTCGAGACGCCCGGACCACCGGAACAGACCGTCATTGCCGGTTGGCTCAAGTTCAGGGACAACAAGAAGGTCAGAAGACTTATATATAAAATATACAATTAAAATGCAAATTATAGGTACAATCTGGATGTATAAAAGTAAATATAGGAAGATAGTGAAGTCAGTAATAGAAAAATCGCAACAAATCTAGAAATTTCGAACAATCCTTGTTGTAAATTGTAAATCGATCATTCTCATTTGAGTTCGTTTGATACATACATGTCAGAAATTAGAGTTGGTTGAATTGAGCCAGGCAATTTACAACTAATATGCATACTAATATGATAGATAACGTAATGTCGACGTCGCGCTTCTCTATTTCTCCAACTACAATATACAATAATCCAATATCGGGATACGTGTATATGTTACTGTAAAAATCCGAAATTGGTAAATCCTAGGTTTTACCAGTCAGATTTTAACCCAGGGAATTGGTTACCAGCCGTAGTCCTATCGGTGAGGGTTATTTTTTATTCGGTAGTGTCACACAAGCAATAACACTCAATTTCTACTGATAAGGTAGTCAAACTTAGAATTAACCGGCAAATAATAGGATTTACCAAATCTGACTGATAAAACCTGGCGTTTACAAATAAAAGCTAGAATTTACCAATATTCGGGTTTTTACAGTAACATATATACGATGCGAACAAGTCCAAATACGAAGTCTAGTAGATATATCCGAACTCGGATTCCATCCCGATTGAAGGCGTCTCACAGTTTTCATATACAATTTCAAAACTATTACTACAATACATTTACAATTACCTCTACTACATCAACAGAGTAACAAACTTTTTGTTTAAACTTTTCATTAGAAAATGTTGTATTAGTTTTAGGAATACATGATTTTTCAATTAGCTGTATAATGCATAATTAATTAGAAAATATTTTTAGTGTTTTGTTATATAATTGAACTTTAATAACAATAATATTTTTGTTTGGATATAGCATCGAGTGATATATAAATGATAAAAATTAATCGATTCGCAATTATACGACAATTTCACAAAAAACGTTTAATTTCTCTCCATTTGCATTTAATTCTATTCCGCTAGATTTTGTTGACATAACGATCGTAAAAAGCATTCCCTTTATAATTTGCGAATGATTTATTACTCCATTGATGAATCGCAATTATAGTATTTTTTCCTTCTTTGTGAAAGCTCAATTATTACAAATTATCATTAAGTCAACAATTCTGAAAGAAATTAATTATTTCAATAAAATATAACATTTTTAATTTCAAATAAAATTTTGTTTAAAGATATTATGAAATTGAAGTTGCATTTTATTACGTCGCATTACATCATTTATGGATTTCTTTCGTCGTGATTGCACCGACGATTTTACGATGTTTCCAACTACTTTTTCAAATAATAGTATAATAACACAAAATAATAAAATTGTAAATTGGCAAATGGAAATATATATTTAATGCATTCATTCGTCAACACGAAATCGGAAATCTGAAATGAACAACATAAACTTGAAATCGATATACAAACAACTATAACAAAAAAGTTTACAATCCATCACATGAAAAATTGAATATGGAAAATAATAATTTACTTATACAGCGAACTATTTTACAATTCGTAGTTTGTTGTCTTGTCACCTGTGTACACTCTCTATATACCTAAGTTTATCCATTTATTCTATATCTTGGCTTACATTTGCTTCGACACTGCTTTACGCGCTTTCATCCGTTTTTATTCGTTTCCACCCTCGATACGACGCCTCCTGATATAAGATTGATTCCGATCGTAATACGACTTAGCTAGTATCCAGGAATCGAATCGAATCGAATCGACGTCGCGACATCCTTGACATACGCGACGTTCACATGTCTCTTTACTCTTTCTCTCAACTTCTTATCCTCATTCTAATCCGAAACAACGACATATCTTCGATTCTTGTTCTTTCATCTCGTGTCTAGTCTCAAGTTATGCGTCATGTTATGGGAGTGCATTCATTGTGTTTTATTATATTAGTAGAAGAGGCGGTAGATTTTGTACTTTGTGACACGAAACAAAGTGGCAGTGGAAATGCGGCAGTGAAGCAATAAGCACTCGATTTAAGGAAACTTATGACGAGTTTTCAGGCATATTAAAATGACTTCACTAAGAGCAGCAGAGGTTCTCAAACTTTTACGGGCCTAGACCCATTTTTGAAAATTATCATTTTTCGCTACCCATTCGTTTAAAATTCATAGTTTAACTGTGTTTGCTCTGCGCTCATATCGCGAGGTACATTAATTTTTTTAAGAATACTTACGACCCACCACCAAACCTCGACTTTGAGAACCCCTGGCCTAGATATTATTTTAATTTAATTAAGTTGCATTAATTTTATTATTTTACGTCATTAAGGTTTTGACATTTGAAAAGGATACGAATTTTTCAAGCACAATTAAGCTCTGCTGTAAATAGTCTCAAAATCCATTTAACTCATCGCGGTCGGTGACTTTTCATAATGTATATTAAATTCGTTCGACATTACGACGTTTTTCAATGTTACTGGTCCATATTCATAACTCAATAAACTTTCTACATTCGGGATGCTGGGAGTTAGCATGTCCACAAAATGGCAAATAACGAAACGACCAAAACGCTTCTTTGTAGGCTAAGTTTATTTGCACTTCTCTCATTGTATTTAATTTCAATATTATCATTTCACATTACTTACCATTACGTAATACATATTAAACAATTTTCGCTGCATTTTCAAAAGTTTATACTTTGCGTAGCCATTCAATTATATTTCGTTACTTAACTAAATTTACTCAGTTATTGAGTTTCTGACCACTTTTTATGACAATTTAGCTTCTTGTTGTGTTGTGTTGTGTTGTGTATTGCTTTAATCTTCATTTAAAATTAATCAGGGACGGTAAAAGAGTAAAAGAGGCAAATCGAATTAGAAAAGTTTACAAGGGGTTGTAAAACATAAAGGCCAGATTTTAGGAGTTATTAAGTCCGCGTTTACATCTATTCCTTTGTAAATATATTTTAATATAACGTTGTTGTTCTTGAGCCTTTATCAAAGATAATTAAATAGATTAATAATGTACCTCTTTGGTGAGTGAAGGGAATTGTAGAGTTAAGGACCTTTGATGTGCAAAAATCGAAGTCAGCTTAGTGCTACTATAATGAATTCAAAGAATTCCAACAATGTGAGAAAATATATAAAAAATTACTAATGAAAAGTAGGTATACCTAATTGTTTGTATATATACTAACAGAAAATTCACTTCGTATCTTTACATTGAATTTCGACAGGTCTCGTTCAGCCATGTTGTGTGGATGTTGGAATTTGTGGGAAATTTGAATTTACCTAACAAAACAAATAGCAAATTTAAATTTCCCCCCGCAAATTCCAACCTCCACACAACATGGGCTGACACGCCGAAGGTCACCAAACGAGGCCTTCCGAAAAACGCGAAGTGTCACTTCTATTCTGTGCTAGAACTAACCAAAAATAAACAATCATTTACTTTTTAGATCAATTTTGTCGTAATAATTCGGAAAGCAAAAGAATACTTGGAAATAATTTGAATAATAAGGGTATAATAAAAGTGGGTATTTGATTTCTATTTATTTCACGCATGTAAAAAAGTATTCATAATTTGTATTTGTATTCCTGGCAGGATAAAATTATATAATGGCTCTAAAGTAAAGAAAAATAATTTCTTTATTGTACAATGCCACCAACATTTAAAGTGATAATTTATTTAGTCGACTATCAAATTGGCTGATAGTCTGTTTACAATCGAATTTATTCGCTTGCAAAAGTACATTTGCATCGGTTATATCGGGTGTTGGTGTTAGGCTAGGTTCGTTCATACACGTAGTTTGAATCGTTGGTTGAAATCGTAAATTTGTAATGGTGTTATCCACCCACGACAAGCGAGACGTTTCGCTGGCATTTCATCCTTTTCTATTCATCCTCAGTCCTGCCTGAGCCTGAGCCTGAGTAACGTCGGGTTACCGTGCAACCAGCCCGGAACGTTACATTATTCGCTTCGAACCTTCGCATAAAGTCCATCTGCCTAATAAAGAGTGAATCGATGGTCTGTGCATTCGTGCATTGCACCACCAATGCATGTAAGCACTAACACACATGAAAATGCGTGAATATGATAAGCCAACATTGGTTTGGCATTGGAAAGTTGGAAGCGTGGGAAGTACCTTATTCGAAATGCGCTTGCACAATACACATTGCAATAGAATAGAACTTGGAGGATTAAACTCTAGTCCAGCGTTTCTCAAACTTTCGTATATCGCGCCCCCCTTTTTGACCTTCACTAATTCTGCGCCCTCCTGCATAAAAATGGGTGACCAAAAAAAAAAAAAAGCTCTCAAGTCTCAATCAACATAACATCTCCCGCGCAGAGCGCATCCCACACTGCCTCCGACATGCGGGCTCTCGGGAAACCTAGAAGCTCTTAAGGCCAGTCCGTCCCTGTATAGTTTGGGGCCCCCCAACTCCGGAGGCCCCAGACGGCC